>QKQZ01044617.1:0-13543 GCA_003595255.1 Solenopsis fugax | reverse complement strand
ACCCGCCACAGGACAGTCGCGCGCGGGCGAATCTCCAACCGCGCGCGGAGCGGCGCGTTTCTTTCTTTCGTCGTGGGGCCTTGCGACACCACGGAACACCCTTCTTCTTCGCTCTCACCGTCCAGCTGAAGCCCACTCGCGGGATTTCTATATTTATCACGGTGCGCCTCACCGTTGTCAGCCGCCGTCGCTGACCCGTGATGCACAACGCGCCGGCGGCCGGCGGGGATGATGATGCATGCATGCGCCGATATTGTCCGAGAGCGCTCTATCGAGAGGCGTACCTTCGATAGACCTCGATAGACGCCACGCGACGCGACGCCCGTCGACGCGCGTCGCCTATCGATACCTTCACGGCGCACGTGACATTCTTTTTTTCTCTCTGCGCCGCCCGCGAGCTATCGATAGGCGATATACACCGCATCCGGTGATATTATATCCAGGTCGCCCTTAATGGACGAGCACGTCTCATTGACCACCATCAGTGGCCGCAGGGTACGACTCTTTAAATGTCAAAGCCTCGCAACGGCGACTTTCGCGCCTTTTTTCGATATGCACCCTTTGGCAACCAAAGGGTCGACGGCTATTATCGGGTCCTATCACGCGCGTCCGCCTTAATGGACGTTGTACTACTTGCATATTTCAATGAGGCAGGTGAAAATAAATCAATTTTAATCCAGATTATAAAAATTCTAGAAAATTTAAATTTTAGAATAATTGGGATACAATTAAGCGTTGAAAATCGTTTGGCTTTCTAACATTGTGAGGGTGATTACAAAAGTGATTATAAATTCATATCTGATGCAATGTCTTTGGTGAATTCTTAACGATGCCTCTAGTGAATACTTACTGTAGAAAAAAAAAAACACTTTCATTGAATAATCAAATGAGAAGAATAAGACTCGCATATTTCATGTCATTTTACGTGCCACATAAACTGAACGTATGCTCCTTCATTGACGTATGACTTACACGTCACAGATTATATATAATTTTTACACGTAAAATATATTTTAAATTTAATCTCATTCTCCCATTTGATTATACAAATAGATATTTGCATAAAAAGACGATTTATTTATTCTGCGTACCATATCCAGGTAGGCTCAGTTTCGTTCGAATAAATGGAAGAGCGCGATAAATTAAGCGGATGCGTGAAACCATTTACGATGCAAATACTGATCTTAACGAGGGGTTGAAGCGGTGATTTACCTAGGATTGTAGTCGCTGAGATAGCCGCGATCTCGATCGGAGTCTCGCTCTCTCTTTTCTCTCACCATCTCATTGCGATCGCTGTAATAGCCGTCTCGGTCCTTGCTATTTTGCCTCTCGTTGCAATAGCGATACGACAGCGGCAGGGTCGACGACTTGTTGGAACTGGAGCCTGTAACCACGACAATTGGTTACGAGCGAAAGATAGGAAGCCCTCATGTATTCTCTCGATTCGCAGCATACATTCAACTTACGTCTTCGTGAAGCGTGAGGTGTGCGCTGAACGTTCAACGGTATATTTTCCGCGAATTCTAAAAAAACGAAAGAATTCTTTTTAATTATTCGTAATACAATAGTTCTTTACGATCAATCATTTCGATAGTTTCATCATCCTGATAAAAGCTGGAAAGTTAAAGTTTAATTAATTCGTCCACTTGAAAAGAACATAGTGGAATGAAGAAGACTATGTTTCTTCGTCACCATCACGTAATTATCCCCTCCTGAAATTTAATTACTTAAATGCCATACTTAAATGTTACATAGAGACATTAAAAACAAATCTTGTCAAAACTTCTGCTGAGAGAGAATATTAATTATCGCAAATTCCTTACAAAGCAAATAAAATAAAATATATTCAACAATTGATAATTGTCTAAAAAGGTAATGTAGTAAAAGAAATAGAGAAAGATATAAATATTTATAATTGATAGAAAAATCTGCATTTTTTTACTCGTTACGAATATTAATTAAGTTCTTGTGACTGTTAAAAAATTATTTAACAGTTGAACTTTTCTCCTTTTCTCCATCAAAGATTAAGCCAAGTCTCACCCAAGTTCTCCATGCTCTGCGTGAGCAGAGCCTCGAACGTGCGTAGGCTGTAGCTCTCCGCGTCCATACCCTTGGCAAGAGTGTTCCTGAGATGCATCTCGTACTCGAGGAGCAGCCGGCTGGTCGGGCTGCCCGGCGTCGACACTGACTGCATATTCTGCTGATATGTCTGGCCGCCGTTGCAGCGGCGGGAGTTGCAGTGATTCGGCTGCTCCATGTCGGAGTTGCCGTTCGACGAGCTCGGCGTGGTGGCGTAGCACTGGTTATCGAAGATGACATTGTCCGAGGGCGGCGACATGTCACCTGTGCACCGATTACGTTCCGAATCTAAGTACGTCCTGCCTCTGCCGCCTGCGGGCAGAGAGGTGCAACCGAGAGTGCAGGATGTACGACGGACGTGATGAGACGTGCGGCGCGTACGCTGATCAATGGGGTGAGAGACGTGTCAAGTTAGTCGGGAGCGGCGAACGCGTAACCCGGGAAGCGGTCCGTCCGAGAATGAATCATGAGGCCGTAGAACTGACAGGACAACCACGTTGTCCCCTAGTGCGCATGTTACGTAAGACGGTCAGGAGCAACAAAATGTTAGGGGGTGTCGAGAGAGGTGGTGGGTGACCCCGTGACTTTCATCAGGATACAGCCGGCTGACTGCCGCATTGTGCGTTCTGTGCGCATGTTAAGTTATGCCAAGGGTGTAATTAAAGGTTAGAGGGACAGGTAGACGTCAGAGGATCAGTCACCAGTTAGCTCGTAGGGAGCTTCCTGCAGCGTTACGCATTCGCCGGTATTCAGGGGTCAGGCAAGAGGTGAGACCACGTGCAGGATCGATCACGTAATTGTCGACGTGAACTTTGTCACCCTTTTTACTTTTTGTCACTTTAAGTCACGCCCGATTAAATCCCCTGTCATTTTGCGACAAATAAAAACTATATTATAATCTTTCGAAAAATTCTGACAAGTCATATTTTTAGGAGAAAATTACGTGATCAATCCTTCAATTGCTAACGTTTTCATTGTTGAGAATTTTATCCGAATTGTAATAATTAATTTTATATATAACCGTTCCTTAAATTAAAGAAAAACACTAGAATTTAATTCAATTGATTTATATTTACAAAATTGTCAGCATTAAATTATCTCAACAATGATAACGTTACCCCGCTTAAATTTAAAAATTTAACATAATTTAAATAATAAATTACAGCATACGAAACAAGAGTTAAACGTTAATTACGTTAATCATTGATTCATTAAATCCAAATAATTAAATATCGTTATATCATATCATAGACATTAATTATGAACGTGCAGTGAAGATTTAAAATGCCAGGGTGACATTGAAATATTTCAAAATTGCCTTAAAAAGATTGTGGAAAAGAATTAAATGACAATAAGAATTAGCAGTAAATCAGCGATATTAACGAGAAGAAATCGTACCGGAATATTGCCGACTCATGTCGTGGGCGCTCCTGGAACCCTGGAACTTGTTGTTGTAAGGCGCGCGATACGGATGCGCATAATTCTCGTTGTCGACCTCCTGCATCATGTACTTCTGATTGTTATTGCTCGGATGGTAGTGGTAGCTATGATGGCTGTGACGTTTCCTCGTCATCTCCGGCGATGTTACCGGACTGTCGATACTCGGCATCGGCTTCAGCATGCGCTTCAGGGTGTTCGAGTCCAGGCTGATACCGCCGTTCTGCGCGTTCTCGATCCGCATGTCGTCGGTGCTCTTGCTCTTCGATCTATGGCCGTGATTATTGTTGACGATGTTGAAGAAGTTGCTGTTCTGCATCTCCAACTCGGTATAGTCGGCCGACTTGGTATGATGGAGCTGCTCCTTGCGATGGAACTTGCTCTGCAGGGTGCCGCCAGCCTGAGTGCCCTCCGACTTCAGCATCTCGATGCCGTTCTGCTGAGTGGATGTATCCTGGCTCTGCTTCTGCTTCTTCGGCGATATCCCTTTCTCATCAGAACTGTCAATCTGTAGAATGGATAAATTATTGATTAGCTCAAAGTATCTTCTGATTTTGATAACGGATATGATATATTGTTAAAGTTCCCGTGAAATGTTTAATCTTTTATAGAACACTACTACAGGAAAAGTATAAAGAAAATAATGGCACCAAAGAGGTAACGTTTCGCTATTAAGAAGATAATAAAAAATAAGAATTATTAAATTAAGATATTAAATCTTCAGAGAAAAATTATTTCAAAGAATTAATTTATTATTAAATTAAAGTATTTTGTAAATCTTTAAAAAAATTATTTAGAAGAATTGCATTAATTTAATATTATTAGATAAAAATATTAAAGTATTTTATGTAGAAATGAATTGAGAATTTAAAAAACAGGAAGATAAATTGATATTTTTCGAACTTGCACATTAATTTTGAACAGAGAAGAATACATATTGCTGAGCTCGACGCTTACCTGCGATCCCACTGTAACTGTTCCGATTCCAATGTTGGCAGTCTTTGGAGTCGTTTGACACGTCTCGTTCTGCTTGTCCTTTTTGACTAAGTCGCCGGCCTTTGGTGTTTTCCCGGGTGTCGCACTGGTGTTGTTAACGTTATCATAGAGGGACGCGCTGGATGTGGCCGCTGTTATCTTGTCTCGTCCCGGCGTAATGTCCATTTCCGTGGATCGCCCCATGGTTCGTGGAAGTGTAGACGGCCCTAAAATAACACGAATAAATTTATAAAGCACTGGAGAGTTAGAGTGCTTGACAATTGTACTTGTCTTTGACAATTTTTTGTGATGAATAAATGCACAAGAGTGAAGTTTTGAGAAATATTTATGCAATATATAAAAAATAAAAAAGAAATAGACTTTTTTATTCTTTTTTATTCGAATTATAATACAAATCATGATAAAAGTAATAAAAAAAGAAAGGCATATGTTTTATAATTATTTCATTTTAGCCGACACAGAAATAAATAAGAGGAAATGCAATAAAAATAAAAGAATATTTAATAAATCACGTACCGCATGGACTTCGATATCTGGTGTCTTGGCTGCGCAGTCTGGCGAACTGTTCCGGCGTCATGCAGGTGCACTGAGGTTCCCTGGATCGGCTCGGTGAGGCCGGTGTCGACAGCGGCTTTCGGCGTGCTTTGATCTTCTGCTTGTTCGGTGGCTCGAGCTTCAACGAGTAAGAAGAGGACGCTTTCCTTGAAATCTTGAACGACGGTGACTGTATGAAAAATTAACTAATGACTGCAAATGACCTAAGAAGTCGAAATGGACTTGTAACGGACTTGTTGTGTGTCGCCCCTAAATCATCTTCGCTCAACTTCCTCGTGCGCGTGACCCGGAAGGACGAAGGAAATAGGCGGAGACGCGAGTCGAGAGAGTGATAGCGAACAGGGTTGTGGCAGGGTACTGATGTATAATGTAACAAAATGCGTGTCTCAGATGTATCACTAAACTTACGCAGCATTCTCTGAATTGCTTCGCGTCTATGGGAGACGTGAAGTTCAACCCCCACGTATCATTTGTCACTGTGTCCTTCCAGTAAACGAAGCACTCCGACGCTTGGCCGATACGCGTACCTTAAACACAATTGCGTAATATTAATTAATTATTGCAGGGATCACCCGCATTAAACTCCGTAATCGCGCCGTTTTCGTCGTCGCGATATTATCCTGAAAATAAAATCAGTTTGCGAAGGTAGATATACCTTTACGTCTTTCATTTTCTTTTTATATTAGTACGTGGTTGTTCTTCCTTCGATAAAAAATCGAGGTTTAATTAGAATGTCTTAAAATACGTGTTGTAATTATGGCTCACCTGGCTGGACCAACCGCACGTCTAGGATCTTATCGACCTGGCTATTGTACGCGGTGATATGGAAGACGCATTCCGGCGAATCTTGGATACAGGTGATGTTCACCGGGACCAAATCCTCGGATACCTGCTGCCACTTGACGGTCCCACCCCCACTCGAGTTTACATGGAACACTTCGGCCCAAAGCCTAAAAACTCTCGTCAATTACATCGTGTATTGCGGTAGAGTAATTTTTCAAATATGAACACGCCATTTAAGGAAAGTTCTAAGGAAAGAAAGTAGAGCAGACACAAAAAATGCCGAAAGATAAGTGAGAAAGGACCTAATAATCCATAGTATTCGATTTTTACATTATATCTTCGTGAATAAAGTCGATATCTACCACGCTGAAACTGCATAAAAATATTTCCGTATGACGTCGGTCGCTTTATTTTGAAACGGATAAAACAGAAATCGTCACTTGCATCGGTGGAAAATCGCGTATGCATTACAGGCATGCAACATCTGCGTTTACCGTGTAAATGCCGAGCTGTTTCTGCAATAACATTATACGACCGGCATGGATATTTATTTTTAATTCCGAAGAAACGATGAAACGATACGTTATTAAATTTTGTGTACACCGACCAATGGACGAGAAAGTAATGATACTAAAAATACTAATAGTCATGCGAAGCGTACGTGTACAGGTGAGGTGTAAAGTAGATATAAACAGTATATACGTGAAAGAGTGTGCAGTTGAGAAGTATATAAAGATGTAAAAACGATAACATAGTCAGGGAAAAAAGTAATCAAAGCATAATTTCTTTTTTTCTTTTTTTTTTTTCATTTCACTTTAACTCAAATGAGAAATCCAGGCTAGTAGCGCGAGGCAAAAATAACAAAAGAAGAAACGGTTACTTCTGTTATCCAAACATAAAGCGTACAATTTTCTTAATGCGTATTATTTCTCAAGCCCCGTGTTCGGGGAAATAAAAGGGAAATACATCGAGATTTTGCCAATATTACTCAGTTAACCAAACGTATCCGAATAAGAAAAACGAACTATCAGCCGTGATGAATGAGCTATCAACTCGAACAACCGAACAAAAAGTAAAAGAAAAAAAGCGAAAAAAGAGAATCAAAGACGTAAAAGCGGTCAAGTAAGACAGCAAGAGGAAAAGACAGTGAGAAAGATAAGATTGGAAAAAAAGGAATGAATAAGGAAAAGGCGAGACATTCTGGGCGACGTGAATAAAACGCGACGTCTGAACCGACGTTCGGCTGCAAAGGTATATAGCTTCTTAGTAGACGTTGCGAAATAATATATTAAGTTCGAATCTTCGTATATTGCAATTTTTAATAAACGCTTGAGAGCGCTTGCTAAAATAAAACTAATAATGATATCGCGATAAATTATGCTAATTACTAATTTCAGTCAAAAATTAAAATTAGATTCTCTTGTAACTTCTTGTAAACAAAATAATTTTTACAATAATTGGGATAAGACTGTGAAGAATATAACACAATTAAAATATGAGAAAAAATCATATTTTGGATCTTAGTGCTTAATAATATTTCTTACATGATTTTATATACATTTTCTAATTCTTTAAATTGCGAAGAAAATAATTTTTCTGAATGATATATTGACATAAAAAACCAATTTTTAATTCAAAATTCTAAAAAAAGACAATGGTACATTGATAATGAAAGGCATTACATAAAAATAGTCATTAATTTTAGTCACAGATACAACTTTTTTTACGTAACTTTTTAATTGTTTAAATTATTATTGTTAAACAAATGTAATCATACATATTTGTAATATCTTCTTTAATAATTATGCATTTGTAATAAATTATTATCCAAGGAAGATACAAAAGATTTATCGTCGCCCAGCGCATCTATTATTCTCATGCCTCTTGGAAATATCAACAACAAAGCAAAAAAGATAAAAGGAGAAAAAGATAAAAAGAGAAAAAAGAAGAAAAGAAAGAGAAAGAGAGAGAGAGAGAGAAAGAGAGAGTCAGTATAATGCATACAATCAAGGGTGTGTATGGTAATCATTGAAGAGACAGAGTGGTAACATGGTCGAATGGAAAGTGATTCAATGGTTGAATGGTATGGTATGCGCACCTCTTCCTCTCTCTTAAGCTTCCGCACCTGAGCAAGTGGCCAGTGTCACCCCTGCGTCCTCCGCCGCCGCCCATCCCGCCCCTGGCACTGGCCTGCCATGGGCTGTCCTCGTAACGATACGTCTTTGATCTGATTAGGGGTGCGCAACTGCAGGAGAGCTTGTTGCCCATTCTAACTGCTCTTATTCCGACTTAAATCCCGCCACCTGCCTGCCCCGCCGCCACCACCACCACCACCGCTCAGCCTGCGTCACCACCACCCTGTACTCGTGGTGCCCGTTCGTGTTTCCGGCTCGACACGCCTTAGCACGTATCCGCCCGTCCTGTCCTCCCCGTTCCTCAGGATATTCGGCCTGATCCTTCTCACCGCGTCTATATATTTTTCCCTTTCTCTATCTCTCTCCGTTTCACCCCCTTCGATTTCTCTTTGACACACTTTCGTGGGGCTCGTACGGCTTGTCTCTGTCGACTTTTGGCACCGATTTCCACGACTCCGACCACGGTCGGCGGTTTGACGTTGCTCTTTTTGCGCGTTTTAATCCTCGAATCGTGTGTGTTATTGGGAAGCACTGTGTGTAATAGAGACGATCCCAGAGTTATCAGAGAGTGGAAGGAGGTATCTTTATTGTCACATCATTGCAAACGTCGATAGTCATCAGCTCGTCCCTGGCATGATCGCTGCGAACAGACACGAATCGATTAGTCGTGAGAAAAATACATTTTAAAGACACAATTCGCAAATCATTTATCTACAAGATTATTTGTCAATTATATTTTTGGAAAATATAATTTTTCTCTTCGCAATTATCTAGCATTTATTTTAATAAAATCATTTTAATGAAATTATCTGATTTTTTATATTTTATTTACAACATATAACATACAATATATCAATAATAAATATATAGATTGCTTCTCACATCTTTTATCTTTAAAATTTAACTAAGCTAAACATTAAATAATATTTATGAATAATGCAAATAATATGTTGCAAATAGTTTTACATTATTATTTTAATAATTAATTCATCTGCAATATATTTTATAATTAATTTAGTTTGTTATTGCATATGTTATGACATGAGATAATATGCAAACTATGTAATAAACTTTGAATATATAAAATTATATGAATAAATGTTATGTATTAAAGATTAATAATTTCTATTAGTGGTAATGCAGATGTTATAGTCAGACTAGCGATAATCTTTCTTCTTCTTACATATAATTCAATTTTTTCATTAATTATTTAGAAATCTAAGTTATTTAATAGTAAGTTATTTAATATTTATGTAATATCCATATTTGTGATATAAAAGTAATTTAAATCAGCTATTTATAAGATTATGTGTTTATATAAAAGCATTTAAGTGTAACGGTTTAATCTCAGACAAACGAAGTTAAGTGATCTGTTAATTAAATTTACACTCACAGAAAGTATTATTTTCTAAAAAACAAGTAGAATAATAAAGATTACGAGAGAAAATAAACTTTTGTTTAATTCAATGCATAATAAGATGAGTATTAAGACAAGGCTGACCATACAGATGTCGTAATCACTCAGTAATCAGACAGACCTCGCCAATCCAATTTACATAAGTTGCAAGTTCGTTCTCAAGTTTATTAACATATTAGCAATATTGAATTTTTCAGAAAACTAATTTATAATACTATGAATATCTATCAGCTTCGAGGGATGCGTCGAGGATCAATTAAACTTCGGTAAACTAAACCCATCTCGGGGGAACTTTCGAAAGGATGTAAGCTACCACAGCTCGCTGTTCATCCCGGCTAAAATTTCCCGATGCTAAATAACTTTAGCAGCGTTCGCTCCTTCAGCTTTTTCCATTTTCTCGCATTCCATTCACGTTTCTTGCGTATTCCTTCAAGAAGTGCTATCGATTATAGCGAGCGCGATTTCATCGTGGCGTTCGGCCGGAGCTGTCAACGTCAGAGGGGGAGGTCAACAGCGCGAGGCATTGTGCAGATGTGTCGCGGATAATAAAAGGGGTAGCGCCACCGGAGGGTTACTGAACCGCTCCTGTCGACCACGCAATACATCATTTCTTCTGGGGATGCTCTCGACAATGCCGAAGTATCCTGGGCAACACTCATCTCGCAACATCCATCACGTAGGGATAGGGAAATCTGGATCCCCTGAAGCTGGGTTGAAACATTCCTATTAGAGATACCAACGCGGTTGGCAGTTATTTCCAATCGTGTGCTTGTTCTGCTGCAGGTATGCGTACAAAATTGGCACGCGCACAATCATTCCAGTCGTTAAAGATACATCCAGCGAAACATACGTTCATTATTGTAAAATCAATCTTCTTGATAATTTCAGAGATGTCAATACAACAATACAACAATATGTCTAATAATCGTTACGATAGCTTTTTAACAACAATGCAGTGTGAACAGTGGATGCTGCGAAAGATGGATTATTGTAAATAGAAAAGATAGAGATAGGTATAGAATTTCTTCTATTAATTGGTCAACCACCTCTGTACAACCAACCAGACCCGATAAACTTCACACGTTGTTTCCGTGGCTGGGGAGCCGAGCCGAAGGCGGAAAAATTATTTTTAGTCCGTCGGCTGTCGTTACCTAAGCTTTTTACATCATCGGGCCTCCGTCTGGGCAAAAGCGCGGATTCACGGGCGACGCGTGTATGCCGCTTAATTGGACGAGAGACCCACGATTAAAGAGAGGATAAATGTCAAACGATGCGTGCACCCATGACCACCGGGTCTCAAAGGATTAATTATGGGCGACGGAGGAAAATCGCGGTTGTGTGTCTGCCGTCTGCAAAAATCACAACAACGTGATCGTCGTCGTCGTCGTCGCCGTCGTCGTAATCGACACGCACGAGCGAACCGAGAACGGTGTATCAGGTCGCGCAGAGAGAAGGAGAACGAGGGTGATTCTGAATCACCAACGGTTCGCCCGATAAATACGATCGGCGTGGGTGTAGCATCGAATGAAGACACGCAGATGGGAAGTCTTAGTCGAGCCCGGGGGGTCCGTTCGTCACCCAACACGAAAGCCGGGACACGAAAGGTAGGTGTACAGCCGACATAGACGTGGGTGTGAAGGTAGAGAAAGGGGGAGTGAGAGCTTTCTAAACACTATATCGATTTCGGCGGCGACGCGGTTACTCGTCGTCCGCGGCTAAACATGAATGGCGGGTGCACGTTCGTGCTACCCCGTTTGTGTGAAACCGGACCTCCGTCGTGCCGGACACCGTCGTGTGTCCAAGCGAGCCGGAGGATTACCCGTTCTCACCCCGCTCGACCATGCTTGACTGGTGGACGTGCTACTTGATAAAAGATATACTCCGTAAATCCTTAATATAAATATATAAAACAGAATATTATATATGAGTAAAATATTAATGTATATCATAAAAATATTAAGCTATTAATATAGATAAGAGATTTATTGCGATCTAAAGTAATTTTAGAAAATTCAAATGTGATCAAGAGGCGCGGTCGCGTCTCGCGCCAAGTCTAAGTTTTAGTATATATATACGTGATATAAATATATGTGGTGTAGCTCATAAATAAATCTTATATCTTATTCCTTCATAAGTTTAAGATTAGCCGATAGAAGCTTTTCCATCAATCAAACGCTTCTAATTAAAATTAAGAGAAGTAATCGTTTTTCTTCTATTCTCTTATAAATTTGATAAGCAATTTAATGCGGTGTGAATGGTGTGAACGGGAAAAATTTATAGCGTGTTCACCAATATTAAAGTCGATCGAACATCCATTTCGAGAATAGTATAAGAGTTATACACTTTCCTTCTCTAGAATACTCCCAATACTTCCTTACGAGAAAAGAAAGAGAAAGATTAATGCCTGGATATCCTTCCATGATTGTTATCGATTCACATAGAGATGATATACCTGCACGTGTCCAGACAGCAAGGTCTTTTGGGACCGAAATTTTTTTTCACTTACATCGATAATTAAATTAACATAAAACCATCATGCAACACATCCATTTATATTCTTTCTTTCAAAGTACATATTTTTAATTTGAATTTGAATTATTTCATCGCTAATTTAGAAAAATAGAAAGTCTATTTATTTCTAACAAGAAAAATAAAAAAAATTTTATATTTTCCTCAAAGATCACCTGGATTAAAGTTACTTTTGCATAAATCAATAATTATCGCGTTTAAAATACGATATTTGTCCTTCTCTCTCTTTTCTGCAGAAAGTGAAGATATTCTTACACCTGAACATTTCCGTCACCAAACTGAACAAAATGATACACAAGACCGCGAGAAGATCATAGAGAATTCATGCACTTCCTCCAGGACGCACGAGAAAGAAAATCGAGAGTAGAGCCAACGCCTTCATGTTGCTTCGTTTTATCGACTGACGACTTTATTCGTGAACGGGGATCTCTTCTGATATATGTAAAGAAGATGATCAAGCGAAACATACCGTGACACCGAATGAGAATCGAAAACACTGAGAGATTAGTCGCATTTTCACTCTTATTTACATTCATTTGTGAAATATCTGTGTTTGCGATACTGATCGAAATCTTTGTCGAATCATATGAAACTCCGCACTAACGCGAAGGTCACGCAGGCTTCACGTCGCTTCTTCCTGTGGGAGCGCAAACGGAGTAACGGCGCAAGGTGAGCCAACGCCTTCGTATCTAGCCTCGTGATAGTTATCGACTCGCAGAGCTTGGTACCTGGGACTTGTTCTTAAACGAAGATCCTTCCGGAATGAGACAACAACGATAGCGATGAGGGATTAGATTATATATCTAGCAGTATCCAGTTCTCTCCTCCTTGAGGGTGGAGGCTGCTCGTGGCCGCCGCGGCAACGCCTCTTCTGACACGTCAACGTTAGGTACGAGAAGTAAGTAGATAGATACGTGAAGAGTAAGAGAGAGATAGATAGATAGAGAGAGAGAGAGAGAGAATGAGAAAAAGAGGAAGAGATAGAGAAAAGAGAGAGAGAAAGAGAGAGAACGGGTCACGGTTAAAAGTACACGTCGCTCCCTCGTCGCGAAGCGGTCACGGGGAGACACGAAAAGCGGAAGCGGGAGCGGACAGAGAGGTGCGACTCCGCCTAGTCGCGCGCGCGAGAGGCACCACCTCACCCTGGGTAAACACACTGCGGGATGCACCACTACTACCGCCACCACTACCATCACCACCAACGGCACCACTACCCACCACCACTACTACCAGAGCAGCACCGGTGTACATACGATCAACGCCCCGCGCCACCCATCACCTTGCCGACGAAGGGAGAGAACGTCTCTTCTGTGTTTCCTGTCTCCCGGTCCCGTCGTGTTTCCGCCTGATTCCTTTCTCTCGACGTCTCTAATTGTCTATCTATTTATCTATCTCTCTCTGCATTTTTCCCGTTCTCACCCTCTCTCACTCTTCTCGCCTTTCTATTTATCTACTACACCCTTATCCACGTCAACCCTCTCGTCCGTCCGCGTGACGATGACTCACACTCACCGACACGGCGATGCTTCCTCCTCGGCTTCCTGGACACCCAGTGAACAGACCGGCGTCTCGACCAGACGCTCCCGAGAGAGGAGCCCTGATCCTGAGTGCC
>QKQZ01044614.1:0-17329 GCA_003595255.1 Solenopsis fugax | reverse complement strand
ACATACGCATGATATACGCTGGTCGTTTCTTCGTCGGTCTAGGATCGGGCATGGTGGGCGCGCCAGCCCGCGTCTACACGAGCGAGGTGACGCAGCCGCATCTACGGGGGATGCTGACCGCGCTCGCGAGCGTCGGCGTCAGCACCGGGGTGCTGATCGAATACGCCCTGGGAAGCATGCTCACGTGGAACATTTGCGCCGCCATCAGCGGTATCCTGCCGCTCACCGCTCTACTGCTGATGTTCTTCTTCCCGGAGACCCCGTCCTACCTCATATCGCGCAGCAAGCCGGATCAGGCGAAGCAGGCGCTGCAGAAGTTCCGCGGCAGTACTTACAACGTGAATCGGGAAATGGAGACGCTGGTGGAGTTCTCCAATAAGAACAATATCAAGCGGCTCACCGGGTGCCGGGAGATCATTAGCGCTCTGCTGAAACCCAATGCGCTCAAACCGTTCACTCTGCTGTTTCTGTACTTTCTGATATACCAGTGGTCAGGCACCAACGTCATAACTTTCTACGCCGTCGAGATCTTCAAAGACTCGGGGGCGACCATGAATAAGTACTTAGCGGCGGTCATCCTGGGAATAGTCAGGCTCACCTCCACCATCGTCGCTTGCGTCCTCTGTAGGAAGTGCGGCAGGAGACCGCTGACGATGGTGTCCTCCGTCGGATGCGGGATTTCCATGTTAGGATTAGGCGGGTACATGTGGTTGAGAAATTATTGGGTCGCGAACGATATGCCGCTCGTCGCCACGTGGTTCCCAGTCATGTGCATATTCTCATACACCATCACTTGCACTCTGGGCTTCCTGGTGATCCCGTGGGTGATGATAGGCGAGGTCTATCCCGTGCAAGTACGCGGCATTATCGGTGGTCTGACCACCATGTGCGCGCACACGTTCGTCTTCATGGTAGTTAAAACCTATCCGTTTCTGGCCAGTGCGCTCACCCGACATGGTACATTCATCCTCTACGGTGTCATATCTTTGTTCGGCACGATATACTTCTACATATGCCTCCCGGAAACTAAAGGTAGAACGTTACAAGAGATTGAGGATTACTTTTCTGGCAGAAGCAGCACTCTGAAAACCGGGAGAATAAGTAACAAGCCAAAGGTTTTAGAAATTAAAAAGGGCCAGATATTGCCATAAAATGGAGGACCATATTTAATCGTATAACTCTTTGCAATGCCGCTTATTTTAAAAGAATCTACTTTAGTTAGGAGAAAGGAAAGCATTTGCTTGTTAGCGATTAAGAATGTTATTTACATTTGCAAGAGAGGATAATGAAATGGGCGAGTACTTTAAACTACTTTGACGTTTGCTTTGTGACAAATATATACCTTAAGAAATAAGAAGAAATATTTTTAGATAAATGATGACATATGAGACACAAAGATATATACTATGAGACAAGATATACTATACACGTTATAAGATATACTATACAATTCTAAAATATTATCAAAACAAGTTCTTAGAAAGAAAATGTTACCATATTATTATTTTTATAAAATGTATTACTTTGCAGCATACATGTATTTGTTCACAAAGCATGAAGATGATTAGCTACACGTAATTAACAGATATTAACATTCTCAATCACACACGAGATATTATAATATTTATAAACAAAATAATAAAAATATATAAATTTTAATTATCATCCTCCACAAAGTTTACTCATGAGAACGTAAAACACGAAAGATCAATTATGTCTCAACGACTTAATTGAGTATGTATGAATAAAAAGATGGTGCTATATTTATTAAATCATAGTATTAAACTATACCTGTAATGTGTGCTATGTATAATGACAGCGTTAACGGGAGTCATAAGCCTAAGATGAAATTGTAGAGAGTATCCCATAGGAACTATTTTATAAATCCATAAAAGTGTCTTGTGTATCGACAACCAGTAATTTGCAGGACCAGATGAAAAATTTTCAAGTATATATATATTTATTATAAAGTGCAGTAGATTGCAGTAGATTAAGCATTTCCGTTATGTATGATCTAAAATGTCATAATGAATGAAAGTAAAATTTTATCTGTATACCTATACAAATGCCTTAATGCGATCGTCATATATGAAAGTTTTAATGAACGAATGACTGTATAAATGACTTATTTTTTATAAGAAAGTAAATCTATTGCTCATTTAATCCTGCTTCTCTTAATTTCCTCCTTTACATTCTAATGTTTTTTTTTTTTNTTTTTTTTTTTTTTTTTTTTTCAATATAAATTACAAAAACAAGACATATTTACCACTCCACGATAAAATTTTATTGCCAAGACTTGTACATAGTAAATTATAGGGTTAAACGAGGTTTGTTACGTTTGTAATTGAATCTCGCTCTTTTTTCGTCCAAAAATTTTTTGATCATATCAGGAGGCAAAATCTCGCCTCTGAAAGTCCTCGGTAGTCTCTCCTTATTTAAGATGTTCAGTTTCTCGTTGACGTACTCCTTAGCATCAAACGCTTCAGCTTCCTTAACTTTGCCAATTAGCTCGGCCTGAAAAAATCTTTCCTTCTTTTGGCTCCTCTTCAGCTTTAACTTCGCCCATACGAATTTCATCTTCTTGCGTAACTTTTTTAGTTTGTGTTTCTTCATTTTCTTGTGTCTGATCCTTAACATGTTCACCGCCTGTTTCTCAATGATACTTCCATTCGTAGGTAGATCTACAGACTTTTCCGGTACAGGAGAGTCATATTGAATGGGCAAACGTTTCGCAGGTTCTTGCAGTGGAGAAATCTTGGTAGAAGGTGTTTCAATAATATTTCTTATTAAATCTCCCCTCGCAGGTATCCCAAAGTCTATGTTAAGTGTTCTTGGTATAAATTTAATGCTATGTGTCAATCCTGTACATTGTACACAATTATTAGATGTTAAACGATAAACAGTTACATCACAACTTGATTGTGTCGAATATCTTGCAGCGGTAGCACTACCTGAGATAGACAAGAGTAAAATTAAATTATTCATAAAATATTTTCATGCAAATACATTAATATAATATATAATAATTTAATTAAACAAGATATTTTATTATAAATTGATAGATACATTTCTGTTCATCTTTAAGTATTAAAGGAACTGGAAAGTAAATCATTCTTATAAAAATGATATAAACAGTATCTAGTTTTGTTAATATAATTTATTATTTATTTAATAACGTAATCGTTATTTTCTATAATCATCCACTTATTAAATTTTTAAATCTTTTCTCGAAGAAGCTAGCTTTAATTAGAAAAATGTGAATAAGGCTATTCAAACATCAGCTTGCTCTTAAGAAGCTTTATAAAAAAATGCAATTAAAAAGAAAATAATTTGATAAAGAACTAATATGATGGATAAAGAAGTACTTTTTATTCTAATTCTCTAATATTTTATGTGTCTATTTCGCTAAATGCAGTCAAGCATTATCACATTACAGAATCAAAATTGATTAGCCTCTTCGAGAACGAAATTAAAGAACTAATAAATAAGTAAACGTTATAGAAAATGATGAAGATATTATTGTACAAATAATAAATTATATTGATAAACTACTGTTTTACATTATTTAAAAACATTATTTTCCGGCCCCCTTAATAAATAACAATGCTTATAGGTTATGATTAATTGCTCCTTATTTAATTATGTAATTTCAATTGTCGAAAGTACATACTTATCCTGCCTATCGCAATTTTGCGAAATGCAGCACATAATGTATTGATTGACATTATAGCGATAGATTTTTATCGCCGATAATATAAATATATTTGCAGTTACATAGTACACATCATGCACTCGACATACAATTTTTATTTCCAAACTTTAGTATCAGATGGCGATATCGTCGTTTCACACGTGTCTGTTCCCCCACAAATGTTTAATGAAATAAAATTATAGAGGAACACTCTTCATTCATGTTTTATCTAATTACACAATTTTTTAATTAAAATTTAAATTTAAAAAGTTTCAGTTAAGAGAAATAAATTAAAAATTTTATGAAAGAACATGACAAGCAACAATAAAAAAATTGTTCAAAAATGTTTTGGCTACAATACGAGCTAAAAGTTTGAAATTTAAAAATTAAAGGATTGTTAGGTTTATTTTTTTTATTCCTAATCGACAACAAAAAATTTTGGGCGCAAATACCTGAATTTTGGTCCTGAAACCAACTGCAAGGAAGAAAAAAATGGAAAATTTGATTTATGATTTTTATAGCAACAATAATCCTATTCTATTTCGTTATTTTTGCAATAAATACAAATAAATAAAATTCGATTTTATATAAGAATCAAGAGCAAACAAAAAATTAAAAAAGAGAAATATTAATTTTATACAGATATTTCAATATAATAATAGAACAATCTATGAAATTTAAAAATTTTTGGTAATACCTTGAGATGTGACACACGTTCTAAAAACATTAAAAATCAGGGGTTTAATTAATTAAGAGAGTTATTTATAAGTTTCTGTTTACATTTCTTAAACTTAGTTACAACAATAATTATGAAACTTTTACCGCACATATTGATATAAAAGTTAAATATGTTTAGTCCATTCGCGTTTTGATAGTCCTTTTTGTGACCTTATCCTTTTCTCTGAAACCAAAAAATGCATACAATTAATTCATGCAATGTATTATACCTTAATACAAATATATAGTTGCATTGCCATTCTCTATCGTGATACCTACATAATATAAACAACAGCTCCCCATCCAGATATCGCGTCCCGATCAAATGCATTGACTAAAGCTTGGCTGACAGTCTCGAACAGCACTTTAGGCTCCAGATTTGGCTCGTAAAGCGATTCACACATACCATAAAGTTGCTCCGTACATGTTCCACCCACCACAAAGTCCTCGGCCATGTTTCTGGAACCTATCAGGTCCATGTTGCAGATGAATGGTTCAAACGTGACCGGATCGAGTCCGGCGACTATGGGCTCAACGAAATATGGCCCGAATCTCTTCTCATAGAGGAGATTCGAGATCATGGCGGTGAATGTTTTGGGGTGGATCCTGCGGTTCTCCTTGAGCTCGTACAGGTTCAGGCGAAAGCGCAGCCTCTCCATAACGGTCTGGGTGTCGGTGGCGAGACCGGGTAGACTAACGTACAGGCGTGGTCCCATTTCGTAGATCTTCTGGAAGTCGCACATTATCGTCTGCGCCTGTATGCCGAATCTGCGATCAGCCGCTATGGCCACACAATTCTTGCCCTTCATGGCTATCACGGCGCCGCCGTTGTACGCGAGGATGCTCTGCGGAGGAAGGAAAAGGATGTACATTGAAATCGTACGCGGGGAAATGCGGCGCGATAATTCGTCGCGAACGTGCGCCGTCATCGGTACAGAAGACTAACATAACCTCTTATTACGGATCAATCTCCGGTTATTTCGCGGCGTCGCGATTAAGAGAGAAATCTCATTACAGAACAACGTCGACGGAGCGTGAGAAATATTTTTTAACAGATAAACACTTACCATGTTTCCGTAAAAATATCTGACACCTTGCAGCGCGAAATGTCAATCACGGACGCGTTGAAGTGCGAGTCACGACCACGAACTGTAAACGAGATAGAAACGCACATCGCGCAATCGCGAGCTCAGATAAGAGGGGCGGAGGGGTGTTAAACGTAATAAGTTTCATTTAAATAAGAATGAGAAAAAAGATATAGGCTGCGGTCTACTTGACGCTACAAATGCTTCAAAGCATTCTTTGATTGATCAATTGTATAATTCTTTGTTCTGATTGATTAATTAAACGCTTCGAAGCATTTGTAACGTCAAATGGTCAAAGCCTAAACTGCCTTCGCGCATTTTTAAATACCTTAAATACATTCGCAAACATATGTTCTACATATCGCGCTGTCAATGGCGCGACGTCAGACGTGCGGGTGCACACATATGATAGCGAATGAGATTCGCGCGCTCCCGTTTGCGTACGAAGAGAGCATGGCCGCGCGATGTTATTGAGGATTCAACGTGCGGGCGGGCACGGAAGAGAGTAAATTCAGTCCGTTGGAGCGGAGCCCGGAGCTGCGACCTGCTACGACGTGGGAGGCCGAGAGAGAGAGAGAGAGAGAGAGAGAAAGAGCGAACGACGTCGTTGACACGAAAGCGCGCGTGGACAGGCGTGAAAGCGAAAAGGGAGCAGTGCGGGCGAATCGTCATCGTCGTGGACTACGGGAAAATGCGCTCGGCGTGTTGCCGCGAGTGCCATGCATCGTCCCACATCGAGTGACTCGCGTCCCCGCCCCAGGAATAAACGGCTTGGTACGTTTCGTCATCGTCATCGTCGTTGACGAGGACAGAATCTCGGTGCGATGTCCCGTACCTCTCGCGCTGAAAACTCTTTAGTTAAGCCAAACGCGACACGCGGTCCGTCCATCCGTCCGAGGCTAGCAGTCAGCTGTGTGTGATGATGTCTCTGCCCCCCCAATGGCGGGCACACGCGTGTAGTCCCCCGCCGACACTCCTCCACGTCCCTCGTTCCCGAGCGTGTTGTTCTCGCGCGAGCGAAGGAAGAAAACGAGACGCGTCCCCCTTTTGTGCGAGTCGATATATTTCGCAACTCGTGTGCTTCGAGCACACGCTCCACCAGGAGCGGCGTGACGGCCACGCGCCATTTAGGATTCGACGAGGTTTTCGAACGGTCGGCTGTTTACGTGCGATTCACCAAGGTCCGCTTAGAGCTTGTGAACTTTTGCGAGCGTCGTCACCTTGCCTCGTGCAAGAGTTACAACACTGGGACAGGAGAGATATTTGGAACGACGGCCGTGAGATGCGCGTACGCGCGCGTGCACGTGTGTGGTGTATTTTATTTTTACGTTATTTTTAAACCGACGTGAGATGCACAAAATACGCGAACAAAAAAAGCCCTGTAAACCCCAGTCTGTCTTTGCACTCTCCGGTGTATTGTTTCCTGGGAACCCCGCGTTCCAATAGCCTTTGTCGCTTTTATTTTGAACTCCGGAAGACTCGTTAGTCTTTGCACAAGTCGAGCCTCTAACTTACATACGCGTGTCGCAAATAATGGTATAGATCCCATATGTAAAATAAGTTAATGTGAGTGACTTTGCTGTTTTGCAGGTTTGTAGTATACAGTGATTGCACTTCCCTGTGGATTCAGTAACCTGTTGTTATTGTGATCGAGTTACCAGTGATTCAGTGGGAAGGATGTCACTAAAACCCAAGAGAGTGGATTTTAATCAGACATGGCATGTACTACAAGAAACTATCAAGGGTGTGATAACATTGGCAAACATCCCTCGCGCTATATGGAATGACAGATTTAGGTACAAGAATCATTTTACATCCTCCTTCCAATGTGGGATGGAAGAATGTATGTTAAGTGCGTATTTTACAATTGCAGCGATGTCTACTCCTTGTGCGTTGCATATCCTGAACCATTGGCGGACCGTTTGTATGACGAGACAAAGAGGTTTTTGGTTAATCACGTTGACCATCTGCTAGTACAAGTGAATTCATACGATGACAAATGGGATTTGCTCCCAGCGTATTATCGCGCCTGGACGGAGTACTCGCAGGGCATTTACTATTTGCATAGCTTGTACTTATACCTGAATCAACAACACATCAAGAAGCAAAAGCTCTCTGAGGCAGAACTTATCTATGGCACAAGTTTGCATAATAGGGAAGAAGAGTGCCAGGAACAGATGGAGATTGGGGAGCTGGGTCTGGACATTTGGAAGAAAAAGATGATAATACCGCTTAAAGAGAAACTCGTCTCTCTTCTACTTACGTGTATCGACGCCGATCGAGATTCGACATTGCTCGAATCGACCGACGTCATTTGTGGTGTCATAGGAAGTTTTGTTCGGGTAGAAGAGCACAAGATGAAGGGGCAATTAAACGTAATAACATTAATAATTTACATAAGTTATAAATTTTTGTTTTTATAAGAAATGAATGGCTTCTTCCTCTCTTCCGAGAGTTATTTGCTGAATCAAATCTTGTTTTTTTTTTTAGTTGTATCAAGAAATTTTCGAGGAACCTTTTTTGAAAGCTAGTGGAGAATTTTATACAGCAGAAGCGTCGTCGTTACTGCAACAGTCCGATGTTACGCGTTACATAGAGAAAGTAACGTGGAGACTCGCTCAAGAGGAGGCACGCGCCTATAAGTTCCTTCACAAGAGTTCTGTAGCAAAAGTGCGTTATCGTTTTTCCTGCACATTTTAGAAATAATTTCGATCGATGGACGTACAACGGCAATGTTTTGTTGCAGGTCAAAGCATGTTGTGAGGATAAAATGGTAGCAGCACACGTGGATCTGCTTCATGCAGAGGCTGAGTTAATGGTAAAAAATGAAAGCAGACGAGATTTAGCTCTTCTTTATCCATTGTTGAGGTCCTTACCAGGAGGTTTAGATCCACTCGTGCAACACCTTACTCGTCACATTACATTACAAGGATTACAGGCAATCGGACCGTTGCAGGGAGAAAATGTGAATATAATAGAATACTCGAACATATTAATAAACATAGATTTGTCCAGTTTTTTTTATAGAAATATATGAATTTTTAATTTCAGGTATACATGCAGTTTGTGGAGAACATGTTAAATGTACATTCTAAATATTCAGAAATGATTAAGGAAGTGTTCAATTCAGATCAAAGTTTCGTAGGTGCTCTTGATAAGGCTTGTTCCGCCATCGTAAATTACAGACCTGCTCCGAAACAACCTGTCCGAGCTCCAGAATTGGTAAATTGTTCAGAAGTGATACTTTCACAGCTTAGGATACAGTTTCTATTGATAAATTATACGATATATGTATCTTTCATTTAGCTAGCGAAATATTGCGACACTCTGCTGAAAAAGTCTCCAAGAGCTGCCTCCGAAAGCGAAATTGAGGACAAATTAAAACGCTCCATAACCGTGTTTAAGTACGTAGACGACAAGGACGTGTTCCAAAAATTCTATTCGCGAATGTTGGCAAAGCGATTAATACATCAACAGTCGCAATCGATGGATGCCGAGGAGATGATGATCGACGATTTAAAACGGGCATGCGGTTACGAGTTCACGAACAAGCTTCACCGCATGTTCACGGACATGTCTGTCTCCGCGGATCTAAACGCGAAGTTTACGACGACCTTGCGGGAGGGTGATGGAGAGAATCAATTGGGTACCGGTTTTGCGGTTAAAGTGTTGCAAGCTGGTGCTTGGCCGCTCGGATTACCACCGTCGCCCGGTCCTTTCCACGTTCCGCAGCAGCTTGAAAAATCCATTCAGGCTTTCGAGACGTTTTATCATATGCAATTCAGCGGTCGAAAGCTCACGTGGCTGCATCACTTGAGTCAGGGCGAGCTCAAGTTCAATTACTTGAAGAAACCGTATTTAGTCACTGTACAAACGTATCAAATGGCGTTACTATTGCTCTTTGAGCATTGCGATGCGATTCCGTGTAAGGAAGCGGCTGCCTCGTTACGTTTATCGCACGACCAGCTGGTGAAACATGCCGCCAGTCTTGTGGATTGTAAGATCCTCAATAAGTCCAATGACAGCGAACTGGAGGAGGATACCATCCTCACGCTCAATTTTAGTTACTCTAACAAGAGAACGAAGTTTCGCGTTACGGGCGTGTTACAGCGAGACGCGCCACAGGATGCAGAGGCCACGCACCGCAGTGTAGACGAAGACCGAAAGATGTTCTTGCAGGCAGCTATAGTTCGTATCATGAAGAGTCGTAAACTACTGAGACATAATCAACTTATACAGGAGGTGAGTTGGTACTAAGTGAGTTCAATACAAGTCGCACGATAGTCTTACACAGCAGTATTTAATGTAATTCTGTTTTCAGGTGTTGAGTCAGTCAAAAGTTACTTTTGCACCTTCTATTGGAATGATTAAAAAGTGCATCGAAACCCTGATAGATAAACAGTATATCGAACGTACGGCAAATAGCGCGGATGAGTACTCATACATTGCGTAACCTTTTAACGTCTGTCACTAATTTATTTCACTCGAGATGCATCCCAAACAGCGTTCTGCTGAGAGTTGCCGAAACTGTGCTCGATAATTAAAGCTTTGAAGATAATTATTTGTAAAAAGAAAGAAAACAATAAGTGAAAAAAAAAGAAAATGAGCTGTCAATGACATTTGAAAGATTGGGAAAAGCATCTTAGATCGCTTATTCGCTCCTAGGATCAATCAATTAATAAATACTTTAATTAATTTACTGACTTGTAACATATGCACACTGAATAAAGTTGACGTTACTATTTTATATTGGAGTAGCACGTCTCGCAGAAAGTAATTTTATACGCAATACAAATTCATTACTGTTCCTTTGATAGAATCTATTTTTAGAGAAATAGAGCAATCCATTATATATACATCTTTCCTCTTACAAAATATATACGACCATTTTTAATCCGAGAGTAAGCGCAATACGACTTTTTTCATTAACGAATAATAGATCATTAATATGTAATAAGGCCCCGCATGGTCTCAGCCTAAATAATACATAATATCATTAACGATGAAGATGCGCTAATGTTAAAATCTTAATTTCTTCATAGAAATTTCATTCGTTCGATAAGCAGCAGCCTTCGAATTCTCAAGCTTTATGCGTAAAATACATCTGATTAAAACTATATTGTAAGTTATTCTAATTATTATACTTGGTAAATCGTGTAATTTTTCAGAAAGCATGGAATGTTGCATGCGAGTTACAAATAATATATTATTCTGTATATATTTTTAGTATTATTAGGAACGTGAAGGCTTTAATTGTAGCAATTCGGGATCGAGTAGCGGATTATTATCAGCTTCCGTCTCCGTTGGTTTGTTCATGTTGTTCACGATAAGAGACGACGCGCTGTCCGTATTGGTGTAAGGGGAGAGACCTGCCCATTCCATGCCGAGGTATATAGGACTACACGGTGATTCCAGTAACAAGTGATCCGAGTGTTGCGACTGGTGTTGCTGCTGCATCTCTTGACAGTCTGACGGTGGTAAGTGCGACGACGTCATGTGAGTTGCGATCTTACACTGTTTCTCCTGCTTGCGCCATTTCGCTCTTCGGTTTTGGAACCACACCTGTTTGCAAGGAAATTATAATACCATTCATCAAATTCTCTTTCAGCCAAATACTTCAAGTACATGTAAAATACGTATTAAGGAGACATGCGGAAATTACTTGTACTCTAGCTTCTGTCAATTGGATACGAACTGCGAGTTCCTCCCGAAAGAACACGTCGGGGTAATGAGTCTTCTGAAAAGCACGCTCCAACTCTTCCAGCTGGAAATTGGAAAACGTGGTGCGGTACCTACGCTGCTTCCTCTTACCGATCACGCAGGATGATCTCTCCTCGTTTTCGGGACTAGTCGAGAAATCGTACGCTACAAGAAGATATACAGTTTATTCCTGATAATATACTCTTCCGACAGGAAAAATATTTCGATACACGATGCTGCTACGGGATAAGGACGTCGGAATGGAATTCACAAAGTACCAAAAGCATTTGTCAATGTCCCAGAGCACAGTAGAAAAATTCGTCGCGACGCGATTCGCTCGCCGTCGAATTTTACGCCGCAACGCTCCGCGAGCACGACGGCAACGGCAAACGCTTCATAACTGTTAAACTGATTACCGCTAACTCTATTTAAGAAAAAGGGTTGACTGCGGATCCACTTAATGCACTTAGCAATAACTTAATTGAGCGACACTCTACCCCAACTTGGGATACTGGAGACAGAGGCGGTTAATTAAATCAGGTCTGGGTTGACACACGGCATCGTGCACTTACTGAATTTCATAGGGAAGCAGACGGAGGTGGATTGCGCGCCGCCGATCAGAGCAGTCGACTGCAGATCGTCACCCTGGTTGACATCGACATTAGAGACGCTCGACGATGCCACGATCGCACCGGCCGACACCAGCGGATCGCGCGGCGCGCCGACCAGAAATAGCTGCCTGCTGCTCTCGTTTCCGCTCTCGTCCTCCTCGTTCAGATCCATCCCACGAGAACTCCTGAGATTTCGACGAGGAAAGTCAAGTATAATTGAATTAATCGCACTCGAAGAGCGAAATGACGACGATACGACGTTGAAGATCAGTCGAATTTCAGGAAAAAGTTTGTTCGCATTCGAGCTGACGCGCCGCGACTCCTTGGCGTTTCCTCGTCCTCCGTCTTCTTCGGAAGGTTTTTTTTTTCTTTCTTTACACTTGTACAACGCGTATAGGCGGAGTAGGGGACAAAGTATACTCAAAGTGAACTCCCTCAAGGGGTGTGGTGAAGCCTAAAAAATGTGTTGCTTGTACACCACTAATCAATAGCGTACGGCTGTTATAGTACGACCGTGCGATGAGAAAAAATTGTAGATCTTTCGTCGATTTTTTACGAGTCAACTTCGCGGATTTGCGTTACGTTCTGCAATTTTGTAATTGCATTTTTATGCCAGCGGCCAATCCTTTCCTTGGCTATTTGAAAATAAAAATGCAACATCTTCGCGTGTGTTGAGAAGATGTTTAGCGCTTTAACTCTGCGTTTCTTTTTACAATCAATAAGGGATTCATTAATAATAGAAATATTTTACATTAATGTTATAAAAATGAAACATAAATAATGCACATAAAATGTAACTTTTTTTAAAACTTTATTGCTCTCGCAGTGTAGTGTATTACAATATGTACAAAACTTATTGCATTTATTCATACTTAACAAGTAACAAATAAATTATGTGCTTCAGCAGTGCAGTCATTTTCCTCACATTATCAGGAGTGAAAAAGTATTCTAAATACACTAGGCCTTGAAAAATGCTATTGCTTGATAAAGCTTCGTAATTTCGATTTGTTTGCGTGAATCTCTAATTATGTAGATTTCTACAGACTCATGAGATTGTCAAAATCGTATATTAAAACGTATGCATAAAAAGTGTCTGATATAAGAGATGCAAATCTATCAGTTTGTCACACTTTTATTTACTTTTTGTCTTATCACACGTGCAATTGTTCTATTTCATGTACTCTCCGTTCACGCCGATTGGTCCCGCGATTACGTATGATTAGTAGGACCGTTTGGAAATCGCCTTAGACGTAGAAGAGACGGACTCGACTGGTGGACACTAAGAGATCGTCGTCGAAGAATTTTGTTTCTATTACAACGTTGCCACTATTCGTAAAAAAAAAACAAAATAATTAATCCATGAACTAGCGGAAAAATATTTGTAGAAACATCAGGGATCCTGTTCTTGAACATTATCACATACAAAAATTCTATATCACGTACAAAAATAAACATAACATGTATTATAGGATTTGTATATGTATATTGCTCAAAAAGAGAGAACTCCAGGGTGTCTTCACTTACTTCAATACATTCGCAGGCATCATTTGACTTTCCGGTGCCGCCTGGATCAAACTCTGCCAGGTGTTGGTGCTGTTTGGAATGACGAATCCGAACTCGAAGAACCATTCCTCCAAACAACGCCCCTTGAATAGCACCTTCTGCTCCAGGCGAAACCTCTCCATCGGTTCCGCGGAGCTGAAGTTGATCTCCCTCGACACCGCGCGGCATCGCAGGATCTTTTTCGGTACACGTGCCTCGTGTTCCACGTCAGGTACAGATCTGTAATCAGATAAGAGACCGAGGATTCAGGACTATTGTCATCTTTCAGTAAAGTCCTTCCGAAAATTAGCCTCACTCACAAGTCTTCGTTGCCCTGCCAGAGAATCTTCCCGCTGTCGGCGTCGCGCAGATTCATCCAATTACTAATGGAATCATGATTAAGGATACGATATCCGTTTTACAGTTAAACTTAGTCATTAAACTAACATTTTGACGATCAGTTCCTCGTAGCTGTACCGTTATACTTTTAACGCTTAAAATAAGATAGGCTTGTAATTAAAGCAAAGAGAAAGAGTGCGAGAAAGAAAAGTACAAGGAAATCAGCTGCAAAGAACGAGCGTGAGAATTGTTTTGAGTTTGACGTTTTGTTCTAACCTACAAACTGCCAGACAATCGCCGGAACAATCGCGCTTGAATTAATTTCTCAAAGTAAAGGATACACCTGAAAACCCTTAAGGATGTCCTCCCCGCGAGACGGCATATTTAGGCACAGGACGAATGGATCACAGGACGAATAGATTATACAGAAGTCTGTGGAAACGACGCGCGGACTATCGATCCCATGCCTCCAAGTCACTTTGAATTGTAAACACCAGCGAACCGCTGACGCTGACACGCCGACGCAACGTCCATGATGCCTGTAAAAAAAATCGCGATAGCAGACGGCAAACGAGTCGACCAATCACGGCCGAGAATCTCGATCGTGATTGGTTAACCGTTCGATTGCTACCGGATGCGATTTTTTATGCGGCGTGGCCTTGTCCATCAACGAACTTCAAGTTGCTTTAAATAATTTATACAAAATATCCATTTTGAGGTTAGAAAGAAGAAAAAGAAAAAGTAATCTTTATCTCGTTTACATCCTGAACAGATTTTACATTTGACTTTAGTACAGAAGAAAAGATCACTTATTTTTTCATGAAGTGACGATTTAATGATTGAGATTGAGGATCAAAAAGTTTTCTTATAAGTCTTTCTGGTAAAATTATATTTCGGGAGAAGTGGATGATGAACGTTTAAGAACAGTTAATTTCAAGCTTATCTTTTTTAAGTCTGAAATTTGTAATAACCCTGGTAATTAAAAATTTTCGTCGGAATTTTTGCATGAATTGGAACACTTCAGAAATACCGAGAAGTCTGCATCTTTTCTTAAATGTTCTCATGTATAAATTCTGAAATATTCTAAGATTTCTCATTTTATAATTTCTAAAAAATACTTAATTCTTTTTTAGATTTTAGATTTCATCAGAAATTTGTAGAATGAGAAATTTTAGAGGTTTTAACCCTAGCTCACCATTCTTATTTTTCCCTGCCATGGATTTCCTGCAACTTTGTAACTTTATCATACCTATATCTCTGAAAGCATTTTTTAGCTCATAATATGTAAAATCCTCCTTTGAAAAGTTTTCAATCAGGAATTTTAGCACCAAATTTTAATTGCATTTTTTATATTGTAAATTTTTTTGATAATTTTTGTAACAAATTGAAAGTGAAATCAAAGCGATCAAAGTGGAGTGGTTTTTCTAAAAAATCTTACATAGCATAAAGGACGAATATTAAATGACTGGCTTTAGATAATTTCATTTTAGCTTTATTTCAAGACGTTAAGCTTCTTTAAAAAATTTGATAATTTGAAATTGATATTGTTTTTCAGTCACATCTTTCAAAAACTTAGCAAAGGTGGATGTTTTCTTTATTTGCACGTAACTTTTATATTAAAATCTCAATTTTATTAACGTCTTATATAATAATTGCAGCGCAGCGTAATGCAAGGAAAGAAGAAGAAATAGGATATTTCTAATTAAACTGCAAGTCATTGACTAGAATGAAAACGCGCTGCACTGTGAATTGAGTATCATAAACTAACGACTAGAAAAAATGTGCGACGCAGAAATTGCAAAGCATCAAGGTTCGGAATTCTTGCGAGGACTGAAATGAAACACAGGAAGTTATTTTCACCAAGATACCACAATAGAAAAATGTGCAGTGGGATGAACGAGAAAATACAGGAAGATCCCGTCAGAGTTCTCTCTCCCATTAATTTTGTAAATTATTATCACGAAAATGTATCTCTTTCCTTCTGGCTCCAGTTTGAGCATAAATTTTTTGTTGCAGTTACAGATTCAGGTGCTGCTTAACTAATTAATATATTTAAACATTTTTCTAAGCATGCGGGAACAGGATAAGTGATGATATGAAAAAATCATGAAATATCAAATCTCTTTAATTGGATAATCGATTAGAATTCAAGTAGCGTAAATTTGATCGAGATTTGAATCGAGAAACAAGTGGAAAGATAATTGATAAGTAGATAATTGAGATTTGGAGAGAAACATGTGAACTCGCGAGGATTAGTGGAAGAGAAACTTGATCGCACTCTCCGATTCATTCTACCTGCAGCTGCAATTGGGTCCGCACGCATCAATGGGTCAATATAAAAAGCATGTCGTAACGAACAGTAGAATGCGAAGAGGTCGAAAAATCGAAGAATGCCCAGTGACCCGTTCAAGAAACGCTTTTGGATATATAAATCAGTAGACAAAAGGTTTGCATCGCGCAGCCTCATTGACATTTAATAGAACTTGATTAATAATCGAAAAATCAATTAATTTTCGTTCAGTAGTAATGGAAAAGACAGTTCTATTAAGCAATTATTTTATTTGAAATTACCGACGTAGATAAACTGTCTTAAATTATATAATTCTCGTTTTCATTGTACCTCGTTCGCTTTTTTTTTGCAGTATATATCTACAGTATCAAAATTCTTATTTCTTCTGACAAGCTCACGGAAAAATAGAAAGATGGAGAACATCTTTGGAATACATTTGTGTATCATAAGGTGGCTTCGTAGCAATCAGATCTCTCGCCCCAGATACGTGATGTATCCTCTGCGGATCCCACTAGTTTATTTCGAAGATCCCACACTAATGGAGGAAGGAGATGGATCACCGACACTTAAAAAAACCAAAAGATTTATATGCACGTGTGCAACTGCGAGGAAAATTTAGTGTAGGTAAAGGAACATCTTCGTCTTAGGAAAAGGAGTTGCGCGATTAATGTGTTTCTCTTTTAGATACTCTCCGCCCAGTTTGGCGGGCGTTCGCTTGCACCCTTCTGCACCAATACCCGAGTTTCCATCGTCGCATATAGCTGCGTGTGCACGTATATATGTATGTATAAATATATGTGCGGGGGTGGTGCTGGCCGCGGAATGAGGGTGGAAGCGAGAGGGTGAGGGCGAGAGCAAGCCGGGTCGACCGAACGAATCTCTGCACGTACATGCACGTGTGTACGGGGCGTACACGTACACGCGCCGTTTCCATGGATCATCGTGTGTGTGTATTCGCGGGGGTGGCGAGGGTGAGATCGGGGATGGTGGGTGCCTCGATGACGTCAGTGCTCCGATCGTCGGTTGCGCAGAGACGGAGTTGGCCACCGCGAAAACGCGTCGCGAGTCTACGTCAGAATGACGGGCCGAACGAGCAGCAGCCGTTAAACCACCCTCTTCGGTCGGGGACATTCTTTCGGCGCGGGCGGGCCGACGGTCTAGGGGTAAGGACTAAGGGCTAAGTTCTAGATCCCGCGCTAAGATCTCGACTCGCTGCTGTCTATGTCGTGGTCCCGTGGTAAGTCACAGCGCGCGCAGCATCCCGATAAATCGTTTTCGTTCTCCTCCGCAGAGGGGTACACGGGAGCATGGGACAGGGAGCGGTGTCGTGAAGCGAGGCGGAAGGCGCGTGTCG
>QKQZ01044611.1:0-27427 GCA_003595255.1 Solenopsis fugax | reverse complement strand
CTGGGCCACGGCTCGTACACGATGGTTGACTCGACGACCTTCCTTAGCGGACAGCAGCAAAGGGTCAGCAACCCATCTGAAGATGACGAAGTGCCGAGTCTGCCCAGTATGTCCCATGCGATGAGATGTGAGGTTTACGTTTGTGTCCCTTTGCATGCCCTCATCCCCTAGCTCACTCGCACGATCCCTTGCAGGGAAGTTCTGGAAGACCAACGAAATTATGTAGAGAAATATTCTGATGAATTTTTTCATACAGCACGCTTTATCCGACGGACATTCTGGAAACGTCGTTACGTACTAACGTTTTTAGGACGTCCTTTGAGATCTGTGTGCTGTATAGATTAATTTAGTTTAATATAGATTAATTAATTTTTTGTTGAAATTTATTTTAATAAATCTTTTTAAGTTTGTATCTCCTTTTCTAATGAAAAATATTTCACACAATACACACATGTATATACACATAATACACGTATAAGCATTGGATACAAATGCTATACGAGAAATTATTAGATTAATCTTATTAAGATATTTTGAGAAGACATGATTTGCTATATATTTCAGTAACAATTGGAAAAACTTAAAAAATCTTTCTAAACGTAAAATGTACATATATTGTATCAATTTTTAGCTTTTTACCTCTATTCACAATTTATAAAAAAATTTAATACTGAACTCATACATGAATATAAATGCACACACATGTATATATATTTTTTTCTTTTAAGATAAATAGACCGTAATGATTATATATATTATATCGTAATATCTTTAAATAATTTAAGATAATGGTGAAGCAAAACTATTATATTATAATATGGAATCTTGAGGAAAGGCGATTTGCCAACGAAATTCATTAATCAACATGGAAACTAGTCCAGCCTCATGAAAAATTCATAAAGAGTTATTCAAAAATGGAAATTACTTGCTCTTTTATGTTACACGGTACGACGCTATCTACTTGCTGACGCGATAAAATTATTATAAACGTTTTAGTGTATTTAATTACATGGTAAAATGTTGGTCTCTCTAAAGCTTCATCTTAAATGTTTGCATTACGCATGTTATTTTGAATGTTTATTTTACTAGTACAATATTTATTAATGTGAAATATATTCTTCTACGTTTTATCGTTTTTTTATGGCTGTATTCCCGAAAAGATTGTAGAATCTGGCATTTATTAATTTTTGTATAGCCATTTTTTATCTTTCCTGTATGAGAATAATTTATAAACTCTACAAACTTTTATGTGGAATTCTATGTTCTAATATATGTCTGCTTTTATTAATTTTACATGTCAGAAGTATACAAAATTACGTAAAATATGGAGTTTATTTAATCCTTTTTACATTTGTTTTTTGTGACTGCAGTTTTTGTTTTAAAGTGGTGTTTGAATTCATAGTATGTATGTACAAAATATAGATATATAAGTGAATATATATTTTTTTAAATAAAATATGTTTTTTCGCTGTAACTGTATACAAGTTTTTATTTACATATATATATATATATATATTTATTTATTTATTTACGTTATACTATATTTAATTTAATCACAATTAATCATTCTTACGAAAAAATACACCCAACTAGGCGTTAGCAATCCGAAATGACACTCAAATTGAGTGTTAACTCTCAAATAAACCTCCAACTTGAGGATTAACACTCAATTTAAGTGTCATTTTAAACCACCAACACCTAGTTGAATGTATTTTTTCGCAAGGGCAATATCTAGCAAATTTAAGTACATACACGAAATTCTACCGCACAAACACTTCTTTTGCATGAATCTGTCTTTTTGCAACTTAACAATTTACCCAATAAAAAAATCATTTTATTCAAATTGTTTCCATTATTGTATCCTTATTTTATTGTCCTTATAAAAGAATATCTTTTTATAAGAAATTATTTCTTTGTGTGATAAATGTAAGAAAAAATTATGTGATAAATATAATTCTCCAATAAAAAAGTTTACAAAAAACAAATTGTATGAGATGATTATATAAAGTATAAAGATAGTTACAGCAATGAGCTTAATATATATGAATCGTACGATTGCATATTTGAAATCTGTTTAAGATCTTTTTTATTCACCGAATAAAGTTTCCATGTTTTTATCGCCACTATTTTTTAAACATACCTATCATGTGAGGAGCTTCTTACGAGCGGAAAATCCGCCGGACTTTCGCAGATCCGGCACAAATCAGCGAGCTTCTCTCGAAAACGATAGCGGATGCGCACGCAAGGACATGTCTGGTATCGACGGAACAGATCCTGGAGTCCTTCCGGAAGCCCACCGACATCTCCAGAATGATCTACTATAAGAACATGGCGCATGAGCAACTCTGGTTGGAGTGCGCCCAAAAGTTGACCACCGTCATCCAGCAGATCATCGAGTTCGCCAAAATGGTCCCTGGATTCATGAAGCTCTCGCAGGACGACCAGATTGTTTTATTAAAGGCCGGTACGTAACTACATCGGTATAATCACGGGTTTTCCCTTACCAGCGATAAAACTTTATTGCTCTTTTGCGTGCTCTTGCGCGCGATTTGACTGTAAATTTTAAGAATTTAATCTGAAGATTAATTATTCTATTTTTAATTCTTAAGTGGAGCAGGTAAGTAACTGCATGATATTTAACGCAGTCACCAATGATTTTATTCTTTTTCTCATTAATATTTTCTTATTGGAAAATAATAAAAAAGTCTTTGGAAAATTTTGGGCAATTTTCTTTAAGCGTTAATAAATTATAATAATATATAGATATAGTTGGATACATAATCACATTTCTTGTTACACTAGAATAGGGAAGACATTAGTTGGTTTTTTTAAAAGATTTAGATAAGTAAAAATGAAAAAGTATGCAGTTGAAATATCTATGTTAATATTCTGCTAAAATGTAATAGGTTCCTTCGAGTTGGCTGTGCTACGAATGAGCAGGTACCTCGATCTCCAGCAAAACTGCGTCCTATACGGCGACACCTTGCTACCGCAGGAGGCGTTTTATACGACGGATACGGCGGAAATGAAGCTTGTTTCCTGCGTGTTCGAACTGGCCAGAAGCATCGCCGAACTGAAGCTCACTGAAACCGAGTTGGCGCTCTATAGCGCGGCTGTTCTACTTAGCCCTGGTGAGTGATACAAACATACAGGGTGTCTCACAAGCCTGCTAGATAAAATTTTTAATAAAAATAAAATTTGTTATATTATGTATCATTAAAAGCTTCAATGTCTCAATATTCGCGCTTAAATTTGTCTTAGTATATTACGTATTAAATACATATTTTATTTGCTATATTAAAAATGAAAGAAAATAGTTTCCTCTAAGATAATTTATAGAAACCTCTGACTTTTTGATAAAAATTTTTCCGACACGAAAGATCTGTAAAGTTAATTGAATTCTATGAGTTAGAAGAGATTAACAGGATAAAAGAGAAATGTCATATTTTTATCTTCACTGTTATTCAAGCAGCACTGTAGTTGCACTGACTTATTATATCTTGTACAGATCGACCGGGACTGAAGTGCCTGGGAGATATCAATAGGCTGTCACAGGCGGTGATCAGAGCGTTGAGGTCGGAACTGGATCGGAATCACGTGACGCCAATCAAGGGCGACGTGACCGTGTGTGACGCGATTCTCGCGAAGATACCGCAATTACGGGAGATCTCGTTGCTACACATGGACGCGCTGGCGAAGTTCAAGCGGTCGCAGCCGCACCTCGAGTTCCCGGCCCTCCACAAGGAGCTCTTCAGCGTCGATAGCTGAACGAGCGACGCGGCGCGGAACGTCGTCCCGGCGCTGCCGAGCAGACAGGAGCGCGAGTAGCGTCCCGGACCTTGCTCGGTCAAGGTGAGTCCGACCGTCCCGGAAGAGAGATATCCGACGATCTCGTGGCCCGGGGGACCGGAAGTGGCGACGCTTCCTAGGAAGAATCCGCGAATCGGCTCGGATAAGAACAATTTCGATGACGAAAAATGAGGTAACACGAGTATCGTCAACAGATCGATCGGTTTCATCGTGAAAACGATTGAAAAAAGATTGTTGCTTGTGTCGAGAACAACGAGGCAGAGGCAACGCGAATTCAGGCAGTTGTTTACGTTAACTTCGAATCGGAAATTCGTGCTTTTAAGACAATTATTTTTAAGATTTGTGAGAAGACAGGTACTCGGAGAGGCGAGGAACGATGTCAGAACGGTTATCTGAATTTTACGATTTAGAGTCGAATCATAATTACATCTCATATTTAATACTAAATATGGCTTTACAATTTTCTGCTCATAATTATGATTTGTGATCTTTATATTAGATGAATAAATTACATTTAAATATCAAATATATATATAATAAATACGAATTATAGTTTGTACATACAATGATTAAATAGAAAGTCATTTAAGATTATTTTAAACTGTTTGGCGTTGTTTTATTTTAAAAAAATGCACAAAAGTGATAAAAATAATGCAAAAAATAAAAATTTTAATAATTTAAAAATTAAGTATTAGAATTATAAAATTAATTAAAAATTATAAATCACTGTTAAAAAAAATTTATAAATTCATAAAGCTAAAAGCGACATGTTTTAAAATCCAAAAAAAGATTTAAAAACAATTTTTAAAGATTGATATTTTAAAAAATATTGGTAATTTTCAATGACCAGTGATATCATATAAATTTTGTTACTTCTGAACAAATAATAACTTCGTAGTTTTTAATTAAAAAAGATGTTTTTTTACTTTATCAAAATTAAATTAAATTTGAATACAATTGCATTAAAATACAAGCGGGCTTGTATTTGAAAAATTAATCATATAATCACTGTTGAAAAAGATAAATAAGAGTCATTGTAAATGTTAGTACGAAAAGAAGTACTTCAACGAAAAGAAGCGTGATAATGATGAGGAATATGTTTCAATTTTCTATATTTATTTTATATTATATTTATTTCATTTTTTATTGTATAAAATTATTGCAGGATTCTTGAGGAATAAAAAATAAATAAAAATATATTGTTTTACATGATAACGATGTTTTTTTAAGTCGGAGTCATAATTTATTAAAATTTTTGAAAATGTTTAATATTACATATAAGACGTATAAGAAATGTATAAAAATCTTCTAGATGCTTTTTTTATAAGAGTTAACATTTCTAATTTCTTTATTAAAATGATATGCAATACATAAAATATTTATTCGTAATATGGTATCATATACGAATACAAATGCAATATTAAATTTTCAGCTATACTTTCATTGCAAACATAAATAGCTGCCTAACATCGTTTTTTTACAAAATTGCTTGTCCGAGTACCAGTATATTGATCGTTCGGAAATCTTATGTCACTATATTGTATATATATCTTTCTTATTGTTTGAATTATGCAAGGAAGAAAAAAAGAAATAAATATTTGAAAAAATAATAAACGTGAACGAACTCACGCGATTATATAAATTTTTTAATAATATTTTAACTCGTGAAATATGACAGAATAAACATAATATGCAAGATTTAATCCTTTAACCGATAAATTATATTTATTTAACGTTTTATATTTGAGAAAAAATGAATTCTTATTTAAATTTACGTTACTTATATCTTACAAAATAAGTAAAAATTTTGATGACAAATATTATGTCATACAAGTGATTCTAACTTTATATTATAAACTATAATGTTATTTATTACAGTTTAATAATAATTCAAATAATTGCTGTTCACGGCACAATGAGTTTAAAAATAAAATAAACTCAATAACTGTCGTTAAAAGGGTTCAAACTGATAAATTAGAAAAAATAATAATTTGTAAATATTCTTATACGGTTATCAACAATTTGATTCGAAAGTAGATCGATCGACCATATTTCTCCTTCTGAAACGTCCTCGACTCTTCGAAAAGTGATAATATGATTTATTAATTAGTTAACTTTCGCAGTTTATAGTGTTTATAATAATATATGGCGGCCCAACACGCTAACCACCATGATATACCCAGCTGAGACGTGCAGATTACCATATATCGTGGCGATCAGCGTATCGGGTCGTGGTACATCAATTTTCTTTAAATCAGATCTCTTCTACAAATATTAAACCTTAAACAATTATTTGGACGTCCTGAAAGAGAAATCAAAGCATGTAACGACGGATGAATGTGATTGAAATTGAATCAGAGTTTAATAACAAATTTTCTTATAAAATCAATTAACTTTTATTTATATCAGTCTACTTCATCAATCTCTTCCGAATGTTAAAGAAATGTTATTTTCTATTTATGGTATATACTTCCTTGGAAAAATAAATTTTTAATCTAAATTTGATTCATTCTACACAATCCCTTTCATCTACGCTTGCTTCAAATCAGGTGGCTTGAATTTCAACCGATCAACTGATCAGCCTATCGGATAGTGTCCTATTGACCATAATGCACACTAATTTATTTATTAAACATTAAGTTTTGTCTCAGTTTTAATTATGCTACGTTAAACTTTGTATGCGTCTATATACATATATATTTTAAGATGTTTCTTGCATAATGAAGTATTACAATTGACGTGTTCGAATTCGAAGATCGTAGTAAATAATTTGTAAGGATGCGTATAAGAAGATAAGTTTGTTTTAATGTCAATGAAAGTGGATATTCATTAATTGGATTTCAAGCTACAGAATATTCCAAAGAGATATATATCAATGACAAGATTCTTTGTTCTTTTCACTTGAGTTCCTGCGATTTATCTGCAAAACTTTATATCACAATGCTCTTAATTTATAATTAATTTCAAGATTGTTTCTTTCTTTTTATTAAAATTAACTTTTATGAAACTTATAAATGAACAAAAATAGCTTATTTTGTATTTAATTTACAGAATATTTTATCATGAGAAACATTTAATTAAGAACAATTTTTATTTATGATTTGTCCACAATTCTTGCGATTGCGATATCTTTTTGGAACGTTTTGTATTTTTCGTTCGCATAATAAAATTGTATTACATTACTTTATTCGCTTTATCAACCGTATAGTAGAAAACGTTATTATCGCGTAAATTAGCCTCGAAATGAAATTAAATGTCCGGTAGGCTTTCAAATGTATATCACGATGGACTGTCTTAGATTATCGAATGATGCCTCCCTTGAAAGATAACCGATTGGTTGCCTATCCTTAGTCGGATGATTCTTCCTAGGAAACGTCAAGCTAAGCACGCTTAAGGTAAATTTAGGAAAGTAGGAAAAGTAATACTGTAAAATCACGTGAAGAAAGAAAACACATCGAGATCGGAACGCTGGTACATGGCCTCGCTGACAGACACTTTGTGGATTTATTACAGACAGAAGAACTTTATATAATTTAATTTTCAAATTGAAGAATTTCTTGTTTTAATAGAATGAGAAAAATTTGAAAATATATTGTACGAGATGATCTTTCCAAGATATGATGCAACAAATTTCATTAGAGTGTATTTCTTTCGAAGTAGATTTTTTAAATAATTAAAAATAAAACAAGTATATGCGGATCTCTTTATTATTGTCGGATAAGATGGGCGTTTATACAAACGTTTACAATAAATTTTAAGTTTTGTGACATTAAATACGATATTATTGTGTCTTTCATGGCTGAAAGAAGAGTGCATGAACAATAAGTACAGTTCGTTAATATATAATAAATAAGTAGTTAAAAATGAATAACACATCTGTCACAATCTCAATTTTAATTTTGCTTTATTGTTTTTTATTATGGTCACGTGGAATCAGCAACACACTCCATAATACATTTTNATGGTCACGTGGAATCAGCAACACACTCCATAATACATTTTTTAATTCTCATTACACGTACTGTAATATACATTAAAAAATTTAATATATATATATATATATATATTAGTAAAATAGATGTAAACTATTTAGATATTTACCATTCGTTGTTTTTCTCTCGATTTTTCTTTAAAGAAAATGTAACGGGAAGCTCAAATTACAAAGCTGACCTAAGTTATCACTTTGTCCGATCACGCGTAGATCATCTACTGGCGTTCGGCGAACCGCGATCATCTCACACGCATTCTTCACGACGTCGACAACGACGACGACGACGACGACGGTGACGATGACGACGACGTCAGGAACATTATACACAAGCGACTGAATAGTTCTATATTCATACGGTGCTTACGACAGGGAGCAAACCAGGTACAAGCGTTATTTAACCGTATATTCGTCTCCTTTCTGTTGCAGATTATTTCCTTCGTAATGAACGTATTGGGCCTTAAATAAACATAAAAAAAACATTGTTATATATAAAGTATACATAAAAAAGCAACATAAAGTATATATACAGAAGAAATATATATATAAATATAAAGTATAAATATATACATATATATATAGTGGATGCGTATGTGTATACGCGCGCGCACGATACGTCTCGGAGAAGCAGAGGTGTATACACATACGCGTGTCTCGTTATAAGATTATATTATATAGACCGAGAGGAAAAAAAATCGCGAACGCGTGCGAAGGGAGCGAGCGAGCGAGAGCGTGAGAATGTGCGTGTGTGAGCGAGAAACGACGAGCGCGATCGTGCGAGTGCTTATTGGAGAGAGATATCGGTTGTTACGATACATACATAAAGTATATATTGTATTAACTAAAAAGAAAATAGCGGAGGGAGGAGAGGGGGAGAGAAGAACGGTGATTAATCGAGTCCCGCCGGGACGGTCCGAGGATGACGCGAATAATACTATAACTCGAGGACTGGCGTTTCACGGCAAGTGAATCTCGGTTGGGCCGCTCGTGCGACATAGAGAGACCGATATTATCGCACCGAGCACGTGAATACGAGAGGCGGGCGAGCCCAGCGAAATAGCATCGACGAAGGGTAGAGCTTATTGCAGAGGACGAGGAACCGTGAAACCGCGCCGGAGTTAGGTGTAATTAAGCGCGATAATGACGATGAGACGGGGATACGGCTCTATCCCCATTAGAGTTTTTCTCCGCAAACTTTCACTGGATCATCTTTTCTATCTTTATCTTGCCCCTGTTAATTACTGCACCTGTATACCGATCGTTAATATTACGTAATTATTAGTGATAAAGATATGTGATGATGATACGGGGTAGATAAACACTAGGAAATTAAGAAGTTCGATGAAGTTTGCTAAAAGTAGGAAAAAGAAAAAACTTATAGGGACAGATAAAAAGAGAAGAGCAAAAAGTTTAAAGCGAATTAGGGAGATCGAAATAGTAAAAATAATACAAAAGGTGGAGTTGATAAAGGCATAATCTAACGATTATCATATTATTGTGATCGACATGAACGAAACAATTGGAGTTTCTTTTCTCTGCTCGTGCAGCCTGTAAAGGACCGGTTTGTTCGCTAAATGTTCAAACAGTAACGTTGATTGAGTAAGGATATACGTAGCAAGTACGTGTGACATAGCATCTTCTATTTAAAGATACGACAGAATTGCCCTTTTAATCATATTGTCATATTAACGTGTATTATATATTACCCGACAGGCGAAATTTCTTTCAACTTAGCAAGAATATTCGGCGAATAAACGTATCCTTCTACGTGCAATTGACTTAAACGCAAAACGTCGGCTGCGGTTACGCGTTTCTATCGCCGCCGCGAGTTTGAGTAGTGATTCGAGTATAGTTCTGAGCTACTTTATAGCATAAATACATATATAAATAAATAAATAAATAAATATATAAATATATAAATAAATAATTATATATAAACGCTATATATATATATATATATATATGAGAGTATATTTCGGCGGAACTACCGAGATTCAACGGTCCTCGCAATTGACGAAAATAACGGGCGTTGTAAAGAGTGATTTCGTTCACGGACCAACCTGGCCGGATTTCACGGATAATGGTGACACGTAACACGCTCACGAATCCATTTACATACATACATACTTATGAACATATACACGCAGTGACAGACAGAAAAAAAAAGGAAGGGAATGAAAGAGAGAGAAAGAGAGAATGAAAGTGAGAGCGAAAGAGGAAAACGTTATACGAATCGATATGCGCGGATGCGACTTTCACGGATGCAGGCGTAGATAGAGCTAATCGACCGCATTATGCGCGCGCATTAAAAACGTTTTTGGTACTATACGGCACTTGTATGACGCGTCTCTTTATACGTAAAACCCGTACTTCTTATGGATAAAGAAAAAAGAAAAAAAAATGACACAATAGCCCGTTGTCGCGCGCTGAGACACCCTCACGAGGCGTTTACATATATACGCACCGTCACCGGCTTTCCTCGCTGTCGTTGATCGTTGATCGAAGATCAAGCTGAAGAGATGGATTTAATAACGGCTCGCTGTTGTTTGTCGACACTTTCGCGACCGCCCGCATATTTTTAGATGAAAATTACGTCGTTCGGCGCCGGACCGATTAAAAAGTATTCGTACGCCTTCGTGTTGTTGCTAAGTATAAAATTATGTTGCTAAGTGGCAGGCTGGAATAAAAAGGGTATTCGTACGCCATCGCTTGTTTGCTATAAATAATATTACGTTATTAAGGAGCAAGCTGAAATAATAAAAGTATTTGTATGCGCCACATTGTACTTTCATTATAAACATCTTTAACTTTTCTTATATATGTAGCGCAATATTAAATCCTTTTAAAGACATATGGCTTATAATATCGATTTAAAGAATAATATGAGATATGTCCAGAATTGCAGCATTTTCTTTATTTTAAAGTTATAGCGATGACGTGCGAATATTATTTGTTCCATTCTATAATGAATTTCTTTAAGATAAACTATAAATATTGCAGCTACTTATGTAAACCCTAAACGGTATAAGCGGGGTCTGACAGACCGTTTTTAATTACCAGACGTTATAGAAATTTTATAACGCTCTATTATTATTATTTGTTTGTATTTATAAAGTTTAATATAAATGAATAAAATCTAATTTCCACACGTAGATTTCGGACATATTTATTTTCATTATATACGACTATGTATTATTACTGTTTATGCTATATCCCCTTTGTACTTTTGTATGTCGGCCTCTTTATATCATTACGTAAGTAAAATAATTTATACTGTTTAGGGGGTCTTCAACAGAAACATTATATATTTAACTCATTGTCATAGCCTTTATAAAAACTTATAAAAATACGATGAAATAATACTAAAACGTCTTACACACAAGAAATGATAAATAGTTCTCATTCAAACATTTAAATCTTATATTTATATTTAATAACATATTTTTATATGCTTAAAACAGCATAATATAAATATAATAATAATTGTGACTTTTAATGAGTTAAATGTATCGATATAAAAGTTGTATTACTTTACAGTTAAAGTACTAGTGGTCGCGAAAGTGTTAAGAGTGTATTGTTATTAGCTCTACAAATGTATATATACATATATATAGTCCGATTTTTATTGCGTATTTATATATTTTTAACTTTTCGATATTGGATAACAAGAGTATTAATTCCTCGCGTTGGGACAACTATTCAATCAGTTTAAATGACAATTTACAATTTATATGCAATGACTTTATAATCGTTAAATGGATCCTTGTTTATTTGTTAATATTAAAATTTTACATACAAGTATTTAATATGATAATATGATATTAGGATTGCTCATCAATATGATGCATTAATGATAGAACGTTAATATTTTATTTATATTTGTTAAACTTCACAAAAAATTGGTGAGTACTAATTTAAAAATAAGCTCTAACTTTTTGATACTTAAAACATATAAGTTTTCCAGATCTTAGAATTTTGAGTTTTCTTAGTCTAACTTTTTAAACCAGTTTAATCCTTAAATTCTCGAATAGTCAAACCTTTTATATAAATGTTATAAATATTTTAAACTTTTTAACGCTTTAATCTTTAAATCATTGTTATACGTTTGTTTTAAATTGATTGAGAAAAAAATTATAAAATCAAGCTCAAAGTCATTGCCAGGCAGCAAATAATGAGCAAACGAGTTGCTTTAGCTTTCAACTGTGACTGAAATACTAATAATTATACTTAAGATTTGAAATTATCGTAAAATTTTTAACTGACAATGAGTCGAGTGAGCATAATTCTTTTTTTATTCTCTTTCGAAAATATATTTATTTGTTACAAAAAGTAAAACATTATTTTAAAATAGTTTTAGAATAAGATGAAATTACAGAATTGCGCAACCCTAATTATATACGATAAAATCACAAGTAGACGAGTGAGACATAACTTTCGGATGCATATGCTAGGTCAATTTTATTCTAATATATAAATTTATGTTTACAATTAAACAAACATATATTTGCATTTTTTATATTTTTTTACATCCATAATCATTAAGTAAAAAATATATCAATAATATTAATTGAATACAGTACGACAAAAACCAGTAAGTCTTTTCCTAAAATTTTATTTAAGATAAAGATAAGATGCATCATACATCACAAGAAAGATTACTTTAATTATTTATATTTTTTTAGATGTCTGACGACAATATTTCTTCTTAAAAGCAAAGATGTAAATTGTTTCTATCAAAAATATTGGACTTATTTTTTTAAGTTCCATATTATACTTATTCCATTTAAATCTCATTTTGTTTTTTACTGAAAAACAGAATAATTTGACTTATATGACTTTATGTGTCGAGCACCAGAAGAAAATTAATTAAACGTAAACATTTTCGTAAATCAATTTCGTTACCATTGACAAAATTAGTAAAAAAAGCTAATTATTCTTTTATTATTCTTAACGAAATTAGAACGAGCTCGTTTATATAACAGTGTGCAGGCAAAAGTCTTAATATGCATCCGAGAGAATCGCAATCGAGAAAGGATCGACGAGAGCGACGGCAAATCCGTCACGGTGCGCCGACTGACACGCTTTCGGACGGTTGCATATACTTATAGCGAAAAATTAAGAGAATGCATATTATTCTGCCGATTAACGAGTAAGTGCGTAGGATTCGTTTAATTGTAGATCGAACACGTACACAGTCACGTTACGCGCGAGATGCATACCATCTATGACCCTTCTTCGCTCACATCTCTATCCCCTTTACTCGAGAGCAACACGCATACACGCGTACACATCCACAGGAGCGTACATATACACAACATACGAACACATACGCGCACACATCTACACACAAACACATCCACATAATACACACACACGCGTACAATAAGGCGCAACACGTACACGCGCACGCACGTTGCAATTAGACGTTATTATCGCAATTTGGAGTTAAATTTTATAATATATAATATATAAAAAATATATATAATAAATATATATATAAAAGTTGACGGATAATATAGAGTTATGTTAAATATCTAAACGAAGGTATTCATGTGTTTCTCATGTGTGAATACATTATCCCTTTTGTTGCGCAATCACAATCGCGAGATTTCCCTTTTCTCTCGTATCCCTTAAATAGCTTAAATGAATAAATACAGACGATATTTGCACATTATAACGTTCTCATTGTAGGGATCCTTTAATTTTTATTATATTATAACATTAAACTATTTTATCCATGTACATCTTAATAAATATAAATCAAGATTTTAACAAAAGTGATTAACGTATTAAAATCATATATTTAATCTCATTGATATTTGATATCGTCTTCTGAAATTTATTTCTAGTTAAAAATTATTTATAATAGCCTAATAATTAATTGCTGAAGTAATTCTTTTGTTTTTTATATCATATTAATGAATAGACAGACTTCAAACTATTATTTTTATTATAAGTACAAAGCTTAACAACTTCGATTTTACTTTAAAATATTGTACTTTTAAATATTTAAAGAATAGTATCTGATATATAATTATTTTTAAAAATTTATCTTTAATTAAAAATAATTTAGAAACTATATCGGCATTTAAATCTTTTTATTGTTTAACTATATTAAAAATATATGAAAAGATTTTATTTTATTTTATAATTATAACCTATATATGTAAACATAATTTTATTCTGATCGCAATGAAGGATAACAGCTTATAATTCATACAATTTATAATTTAATTATTTAATTTGATAACATAACAATACTATTTTTCTAACAATTTTGACATAAATTTTGTTGTATTATCAGAAAGTAAATTTTTATTTTCTAAGCATAACACAAAAATTACCAATGTTTTATTTTCGTTTGTTTTATGTTTAATAGTATTTCGACATTTGATATATTTGTTTGTACAAACAATTTTATTCAAGAATTCTTTAAATCACATCTCTTTCAGAGTAATCTTTAAAGGAATTTTCAAGTCTTCTTGTACGACTATCGAGAGAAAATGGCGGACTCTTCGATAAATCGATATAGCATAATAGCATACATTTGCAGCTGTAGCAAGGAACTGTCATCGATTAAATGGACGGGAAAATGAGTTCTAACAATTCCTCAATTCATCGCCGCGTCAAGTAAGTTTAATAATGATGATATAAAATGTAACATTACACGATCTTTTTTTCCATAATTTTAGTACTTAATGAGAGTTGCTTCATGTTGAAACGTCAAATTTCTTACATTTTGAGGTTAGGTCGACGAGGTTAGGTCAGTCCTTAACCTGATTGCACATATTTACAATAATATAATGTATAAATGCACACATAATATAATCAACGTTAATATGATCAAGTTCAACATCTTTTGACATAAGTACCACATGAATGCCTTGAGTTATGATAATTTATAGGAGAGTAAATAAAGAACGTTTATTATAAGACACTCCCACAATACCTTTTTGAATCAATTATATATTATGTTTGTATGTGACGCTGTTTGTACAGCTTAAAAATTGCACCTGGTGCAATAGTATGCGAAGAGAGCATTTTAAAAGGAGATATTTCTATTGGTGCAAAAACTATAATCCATCCTAGAGCATGTATCCTAGCAGAGGCTGGTCCAATTATCATAGGAGAAGGCAATATAGTTGAAGAAATGGCAACCATAGCCAACAGGCAAGTTTAATACTTTTCTATTTGCATTGTTTGCAAAATACATAGCGCATTAAGTTAAATGGTTATTAAAATTTAACACTGCTGTACAGGTTGCCACCCGATGCTCCAGAACCTGCGACAGTGCCAGTACAAATAATTGGGAATTATAATGTTTTCGAGACTGACTGTGTTTGTGAATCGTATAAGGTTGGCGATAATAACATCTTAGAAGCGAAAGGTACACAGCAGTTGCATCTTTGTATATGAAAACGAATATTGTAATAGTATTAAATCGCGTAATCAGATTTATTTTATGTCAAAATAGAAAATAAGGTCTCTAAAAATAATATAATGTCACAATTAATTATAAATCTGTCTTTAATTAGCTTATGTATAAATATCATTTTTTCAAAAGCACAAGTTAGTCGAGAAATTGAATTAACCAACGGATGCGTTATTGGAGCTGCATGCCCATTGTCAGAGCAAGAAACAGTACCAGAAAATACAATAGTATATGGGAGTCAATGTCAACGTAGAGAAATGAACGACAAGCCATATGTAATTGTTATTCATTGTTATTTTTATTCTATTATATTTCATAATCTTGCAAATATAATTTTCTACTTTATTGTATTTCAGCCTCAAATTGGACAGTTGGATTTTTTGCTGAAAGTACTCCCAAACTACCATCACTTTCGCAAATCGAATGTAAAGTCAAAACCTGGCGGACCTGTGTGAATAATGTATATCCATATTCTTTATAGTAATAAAAATAAGATAATATGTTTCATTTTTATATTAATAGTGTGAGCTTCTTACAATTTCTTTATTTGGTATTACATTTAACGGAATTTAAACGTAAATATTTAAAAGATCGTATTGACGTTTTTTAAAAACGGAGCAGCTGACTCGAGACTCGACGCTTAGCAACTGTCAAAACAGGACAAAACTGTATCGCCCTGCATATAAGTATCAATTAAATCTTAAGCCCGCGGCCTATTACAATAGTATCATTTATATTTATTGAAGAAACTTTATGTTCGTATTTCAATAACCAAATATGTATATTTATTTATATTACATATAATAAAGATTTTTTATGTTATACACAAGAAGTATAAATTTTAGACAAAAGTATTTACTATTGTAACAAATGTATATTATTTAATTAATTTAAGAAGCTGTTAATTTATTTTTAAGATTAAAATGAAAATATGCTGAACAATATATCATTGTACGAAAATTGCAACAAATTTACATTTTTTTGCTTACAATACTTTGCTACTACACATCATTATATGTCCACATATCATTAAATAAAACTTATATTTTTACATTTTTATATTTTAAATTTAAAAACTACACTTTTTTGTCATTTTTTTCTCATATTTACTTTCTTATAAGTTCAAATTATTTTTATTAGAATTAAATATGTTTAAATTTTAAAGTAGCTTAAATTATTTAATATTTAAGATAAAAAATGTATATTTTAATTTTTTGTTTCTAAACTGAAATTCTATTTCGATTACGTCGAATTACATATTTCGAGTTAAGTTAATCATACTGAGGTAGCATGTATAGGATGCGTTCCGAAATTAACAGAGTACTGAAAATCTATAGTTCAATTTCGGTACAATCCACTTTTATTAAATAACTGTGACCGCAATTGAACACCGACTTATCTTGAAGTTTTTTATAAAAACAGTAATTGGGATAAGACCGCGTTTTGTATAAAAATCGAGATAAGTCCATAAACGGTTATAACAAGATCTTAGTGTAGAAATATTTCTTGTGTGATGTTTAAATATATTTTCTAATTCTTCGAACTGTGTTACTTTCGTTTCAAACTCTTAAATTGTGAATCAGAAAAGTAATATCGCCGAATTAAATTGACAATCAATTTAATAATACTATAGTTCTAATTTGCATCTATAAGATCACTTTTCTTTCCAGAAAAATTGAAGAATCTATTGCAAAATATATTATCTTAGTTTTTTTTACTTTAAGTTACGTAATAAATTCTGTTAAATCTTTCTCTGTTTTGTTTTAAGATGTGAAATAAAAAATGTGTTACAATATTAAAAAAAAACTTTTCGACTTTTATTACAGTTTCACATAACACGAAATGTACCCAGCATTATACGAGAGTTTATTGTAATGTATTATAATACATCCAATTCTCTAAATTAACAAATATTGTTATTAATAATAACTGAAGTTTTGGCATTTATTGCTCTCGACTAATTTTGATGAATTCTTCTCAATTTCTTCTTATTAACAAAAAGTTAATACACGAATAATCGATTTACTAAAAAAAGTGGAGTCACTCTCTCAACGAGCGGAAATACGAATAGAAATATTAGCCACTCTGTCTCTTAACCAACTCTCCGGGGAATTTAACGGCGTAATGCTAAACGCTACATCTATGAATATGAATTAGCGTCTCGTCGAGGGGGTTGGTTGCGAACCATTTACCGCTTCCGTCAGCTTAGCGAAGCACGCCAGTGATTATCAACCCTCCACTTATATTTGAGTTTATACGCAAAAATAATGTTTTTACATCGACTTAAAAAGTTATAATAAATAATTAATTAAGATATCATATTTTCATAAATAACCCATTTTACTTGAAATACATCAAATATATATATCTTTGAACGTTCTTTCAAATTTTTATTGTATACTTTTAAAATTAAAAAAAAGCAAAAATTTCAGGATTTGTTATATATTATTATATTGCATGCTATTCCGCGGTATGAACATTTATTCATGACAAATGTTATATAGCCTGTAACATTAAACGAATATAACAATTGAAACATTTCTGAAAGCTGTATATCAATTTTATTAACAATAAGTTGATCAGACACCGACTTAAGTGTCTCTACGTGGCAAAAGAGTCACAAGCGCACCCTTACTTTAATGATCGGCCGCGGCAACCCCCTGTGACGTAACTCTTGTCGCGAAAGTGGTGACTCGAGAGAGCTGTCATATTTTGACATCCGCAGCGGACGTCGGAGAAAAGAGAGAAAGGGTAGCGAGAAAGAGACATAAAGGGAGTGAAAAGAAAAAGATTATTTTTCCGAGGGGGTTGAATCCACAGTCGCAGAAAATCACGCAGGAGAAGCTAACAAGGAGAGAGAGCTCGTAACGCGCTTTTCTGACGAAATTACGTAATTTCTTCTTGTCGGCTCATCTCGGCCGCAATCATATCTTTTTATAGTTGATTTATTTAATAATTCGAGAAAAAAAGAATTATAAATGAATCGATGAATATATTACGTATATAATTCTTAAAATTCTTCAGAACATAGAAAAGTTTTATTAACATGCTTCTCAAACTTTAAAATAAAGCTAAATATACATTTTGTTTAATAGTATTTTTTAAGTAAAATTTTATCTTGTAAAAATTTATTTTACTTAGAATTAGTTCTTTTTTCTACTGTCATCAATTCAATTATAATTAATATGGAATTAAATAACAGAATCTAACTTTAGATTATCAGAAAAGAAGCTAACAATGAAATAAACACAAGAGATTAATAATTATAACATCTTAATTAAAAGTAGAGACAAAACGTCTTGTACAATTACACAAAAGATTATTATGCATAAATGAAAATTAAATATAAATTACGTAAGATAAATGAAATAGTCGCGTGAAAGTGAACACAGGTCAAAACGGGCGATAGTCCGTATACATCGCTTTTAACTCGAAGATTCGACGGGGCCGAGGTTTGAGTACCGAATTAGGCGTGCCGTCAAAAGTCGCTCGAGCGATTGTCATGATCTCGAGCGGTGCGTGCAAACGATAATAATCGACGGACAGCCCCTGGGGTGTGTTTTGATTTCAAGCACCACGGTCGTCGACTGCCGCTATCACACACGCGCATAGAGTATCTGCGCAACTAGACGGGGCAAGGTAGTTAGAGAGAGGCACACGGAGGAAGGAAAAGAAGACGAGATCAACCCCCTCGACCCCCTCGACGTTCCAGTCGCGCAAATTGACGTCCGCAGACACAAACCCCGCTCGTCCAATGCCAAACGAGAGTGACGAGCGTTGCGAATCCACGACTCGCTTAACATTTCCATTGTGAGCGCCGTCCCCGGGGTTCGAGAGGCGGAAAGAACGGGGGAATGCTTTAGGGGAGAGAAACGCATCGAGCGCGCGAAAGCCTCGATGCTGTCGAGGATTATAATAATTGCGAATTAATGTCGGTAATCGGTCGGCGAAGAGTTGACCAATCGACATCGCGTTAAGCACAGGGTACTTAATCCTTCATTGCTACACGAATTTTACACAGTCAAAAAAAGATATTTTATTAATTAGTTATTAATACACATATATAATTAAATTAATTCATATTTTTAGTCTAGGTAAGTATGTGCATGGATAATTTACAGATAATATGAGAAATATTTTTGGTTGAAACGGATCTTGGTGCTTAATAATATTTTTATATCAATTATATTTTTTATTTCTACAAATTGTGTGCCAATATAATTGCCGCAATCATAAACTGAAGCTAAAAATAATATCTTAAATTAATTTAATCAAATTTAATAATAATGCTGCAAGCATTTTAAAGAACTTATTGCGAAAAATATCCCAAGATTTGAACCTGGAATTTCTTCATTCCGTGACGGATGTTATACACTAATTCAATTGATATTTACTGCGATAATCAGTTTATAGAACTGAAAAATATATTTAATAATTGATATAAAAATATTAAGCATTAAGATCTGCTTCAACCGAAAAATGGTACCTCTTTTTATTTTTTGTTATTCTGTCTCATCCAACTTATTGTATTATAGGTAAAAAAAAGATGACGATTTAAAGTTAAATCGATTATTGATTAAAAAATTTGTCGCACAAAATTAACGAATGATATTAATATTTTGGAATATATCTTTTTATGTGTATTTTTATATACTCTACACTGAAAAAAAAGACTGGTTATAACTACCAGATGTATAGTGAAATAGTATCAATTAAATATTTGGTCAATGTAACCAAAAATAATTTTACTTTTTTAAATATTTACTAACTTATACCAGATTTGATAATATTTACTAAATATTTAGTAAAATAAAATTATTTTTGATTATATTGACAAAATATTTAATTGATACTATTTCACTATACATTTGGTAGTTATAACGAGACTTTTTTTTCAGTGCAGTAATAATAATTTAGTTTTATAATTACGGATTTATGATAATTTGAAAGTTCCGTTCATTCCGATTAAATAAACTATAAGATAAGTGTGATCCATTTCAATCAACTTGTAATCTGCCCCTTTCGAGAAAAGCAAAGGAAAGGGAGACGAAAGATGCGTAACCAATATACAATCTTCATCGGCGTCGACAAAACTTTTCTGGAGAGATATATGTATATGAAAATAAATTTTTGCTAAAGCAGAAATCCAAATTTAAACATAATCTTATTTCTTAACATTTTTATTAAAATAAAGTTATTTCATCTGTTAAGCAAAAAGAAGAACGTATTGTCTACTAATAAATTAAACGTGCTAATAAATTAATGTCCTATACAATATGTATATTTTTACTACATGTATATTTTTTTCATCAGTAGTTAAAATTACAATGTGACTAAGATTTTGCTAGACAATCTGAAGACATATCAACAATTTTTTTCCCATTTTCTGAATTTCTCAATTGAAGGGATGCAAGTGCGATTCATCGCACCCCTCTCGCTGCGCCTATGACAATCTCGATGCGAAGATGAACGATTGGATCGCGACAATGAATAATACTCGACGGGCGACGGTTAAACGCAGAAGCGGATCGGATCGGGCCCGCCTACGAAGAGGTGGAGGAGGCCCCGGACGTGCGGGCAAACCACCCGTAAAATCCGAAAGGGAACCGCCGCGGCGCAGAGAGGCATGGGGGCGGGGGGCCGCCCGGGTGACTCTGTGACGCGATTATGCTAACGAAGTTGTTCCATTGTAGTGCTGTTTACAGCGACGCGCGCATTAAGGCTACGGAACAATGGGGCGGCCGCGATGGAGAATCCTCGGAAATCGGGACGCGCCAGGACGAGAGAGTTAACTCGCTAACGAACGAGTTGGCTTCATCTCGATCGTCGTTTCGAACGGGAGGAGATAAGCAGATTTGTGTCCTCCTTAACTGCACTGTTAAAAGAAGTCACATATCTTACTTCAATTTCTTCAGTTTTTCTATCATACCTACCTCAAAAAGCGATATTCTTCGTTTCTCTTTCTTACGTTTTACAGTTTCAATTAAAAATTATTATGTTTTGTCAAATTAGCCTTGAATATTTAAGAAATAAACGATAATTTCCTAAAAAACATTGTTTAGTAATTTCTCCGAGCATTGCGTATTAATCCAAACGAAAACCGTTATCTGTTTTTCTTTTAATATAAAATATTTAATGTGAAATAACGTAAATATGCGCTTTTAGTTTTGAAGAAAGACGATATAAATAAAAAATGTAGTTAAAAATAACAAATACTATATATTTAAAAGAGACTGAAAAACGTTAATTATAAAATTCAACGTACGATATATTTTCTTTCTGATGCATTCTGAGGTGTTGCAACGAATGTTGCACGTTCCTACACGAATTTGCAAGATAAGAGAGTTTTAACGGCATCAAAATTCTCGGCGGGATACGCAGATAGAGGTCCAGGAAATCGTCGAAATTCTACGTGGTGTGAGAGGGGCCCCCGACTTCACCACGTCTGGTTACCCCCTACCGAGGCGCCACTTGACTCGTATTTAACTTTCAAATATATTTTATGCCTTTTGCATTTCAATACTCTCGTGTATTCTCCACGGAATCCATCGCCCCACCTCTCCCTCCTCCCCGGTCTTCTCGCTTAGATTCGATTGCACATACGCGTTTATATACATTCATATTATAGCGAGTATATGTATACGCGTACAATGGAAATATCGAAGCATCAAAATATTAACTATATTAATACAAATAATATAATATTAATTGAATTTTAAAATAGAACGATGAGAGAAATGAAAAATAATTCATACATTCAATTTCTTAAATTAAGTAGTTTTAGTTAAAATTACATATTTATACATTACTAAATTTATACATATGATTAAAGATCCATTCTAATCATAGATATTATCAATAAAGAAACGTTAAATTTTATATTTTATATGTCAAATCAAATAATAAATTATTTATTATATTTATACTATTATATAAATATTTTATAAAATTAATTATAAGTCTATACCTATACATTTTAATCTCAAATATATAATCGTAATAGAATATGTATAATTATTAAATAAATAATGCACTTAAATTATTAATACATTGCTTTAATAAATCATGTATAAGTAAATATATACATTAAATACATTTTTTATATTTTTTAAAAAATGCGGCATTCTTGGTAAAAAAATAATTATTATTAGAATGCAAGTGATAAAAGAATTACTGTAAATGGGTTAGATTTTCCGGCGAGGAAAATAGTCACTAGGACTTTGTCATCGCGACAACTCGACACACGAGTAATTCATACTTGAGCGAACTCGGCATTTATGTGTTCACCGAAACGCGACGACATTTCGACAGGATTATTTGTAGGATTTAGCCACATCCTATGATTTTTCCAACAGCTCCTTTGTGCTCGAATACGCTTTCAACGATCAAGTGAGGGTGTCGACGGCGTAATTTTATGACTTTCTGATTTATATGAATCGTTATTAATTCGCTGAAATCCATTTTCCAATTTATGCACGATACGTTTACAAGTCTAAAATCTTTCAATGTAATTAATTTCAGAGTATAATTTTTCTAAAGAAAGTTCAATTTTTCATAATGTAAACGTCTATAAAATTATTTTAATTTTTAATTAAAAATTTTCCTTAAAAAAATTTGTTTCATACATTTTACTGAAATCGTATTAATAAATTCAAGTTTTTTACTATTATATTTCTTTTCTTAGTATACATATAGTAAGAGAAAAATTTTTTAATGTATACATATATTAAATTTAAAAATAAAAAGCATTATATGAATATTTTATTTATAGTTTTAAAAAAACTGCTTTGTTCAAATCGCTGGAAAAAAACCAGAAAAATTCCGGTTTTTTTCTGAAAAATTGCTTTTTTGCGAAAAATTGCTGTTTTTACTATGTAAATGACATATCTAATTTTACAATATTATTAAAGTAAGATACCTTGTATATGGAATTAATATTGAGCTAATTTTTATGTTTATATTTGGAATATTACATCACTTGAGGGGTTTAATAATTATCATAATAATTATCATTAAACAAACTGTTAGTGAAAAAAAACTGGTCTTTTCCCAAGCCTTTAAAACTATAATTTTATTAATATTAAATATTTTAAATTTTCTCGGATTAAAACTCCTTACATTATTTAAAGTTAAAAGATAAATTAAGAAATGTCTATTTTTTCGACAGGAAAATTTCCCGACTTCCGTTTTGTAATCTTCCACTCGTTAATAGAATTTTAAATACGGAAGTGTCACAGATCTCTCACATCGTGTCATCCACTTACACCCTCGCTTATTCGACAACATGAGCACTGAGTGGGCGGATAACGATATTTTTCTTCTCGGAGGACGAATGGAACGTCGACGGAGTTGATACGTGTGTGGTTGTCGGTACACATACTTCAAAGGGCAACGCATTCGGATGCACCGAGTGGACTGAGACTGGACTGCTTCAAGGATAGACTTCTTACAAGATAATCTCTTTCTCTTTCTCTCTCGTTTGACTTACGCACGACCTTCGTGTACAGGATAATTCACATCTAAAAGGAAAAATTAGATATGATTGTATAAGACATAATTATGTAATGAATTATAAAAAAATTAAATGTGATAATATTTTTAAATACATCATTATTATAATTATATATTATAATATAATAATATTTTAATACTTTATACTTTTTAAAGATCACATCCAGGCAGCTTTTCTTGAAATATCCTGTACGTCCGCACACATGCTAGTGCGGGGATACGTGGGAGCACGTGCGTATACGCATATGTGACAACATGTACGATAAAGTACGGGGACGGGGACGCGTAGATGGCATTCTTCTAATTTGTCGGCGGTACTTTGTCGGCTAATCAATCGGCTGCTTGATTACCATACGCCGTAGACGATAACCACCTCAAGTACCCGCCTCGATTGCTTACGCGCGTCTGAATGCAGTTAACGCATACGCGTGCCCTTTGTTTTTCGAATCAAAAAATACCTTACATATCTCACATAACGTGCAATATAAAATCACTAGTTCATATACAAAATGGCAATTTTTAAATACTTCTGTATATCTGCAGATTCACAAATTCACAGATATACAGATTTATAAATTGACATATTTACACAGAAAGAACGATTTTGCTAAAGTAGTATTTAAAAATTTAGTTGGAGCAGATCTGAAAATAATTTTCTGTTAGATTGGTAAAATAATTAGGGCACTCAAATTGCTTGCTAATCAAAACTTTTTGAAGCATTGCTTATAAACGTATTATACATAGTTTACATCTTTGTCTAACAAAACATTTTTAGATCTTTATTCAGCTAAATTTTTAGCAAAACCGTTCTTTCTGTGTACGAATCTATAAAACTTTAACGAAATTAATCTTCAAGCTCGTAATATAAGTCAGGATTTTATAGATTAGCATAATCATAGATCTAAAAGGTCAGTAGAACCACATGAGACTTAATGGAGTAAAAATTTTCTTTCTGTGTACAAATCTACAAAACTTTAACAAAATAAATCTTCAAATTTGTAATATAAGTCAGGATTTTATAGATTAGCATAATCATAGATCTAAAAGGTCAGCAGAACCACATGAGACTTAATGGAGTAAAAATTTTACTAATTTTAATTCTATTGTTCGCGGCGAATGGATGACGACGTTCGCAGGCAGATGAACGAAGAAAGGGACAATACAGAAACGGAATTTGAAAGTCTTGTAAGTGCCGTTTAGGCCTACACTGCTCTCAACGCTCCAACGCTGCGTTCCGCCAACGTGTCGGACGTGTTAATCATCTTATTCCCCTAATACGAGAAAACGACCAGCGACAAAGAGCGACGTGTTTAAATCACCAGAGGCGGTCTCGTGGTTGAGACGCTAAACGGCGTATGCCTAAATCAAGTTAATCGTACGGGGCGCGACTAAACGGGGTGCTATATTGAGACATGCAACGTGCAAAGAAGCACGAACATCCTCGACGTGAAATGGGACGCGCTTGCAATTATGCGTGAAATGAACGCAGCGATGCATGCGGCCGTCGCGTCGTGCGTGCGTGCGTGCGTGTGTGCGTGCGTGCGTGCATACGTGTGCAAACACACGTTATTTCTGCGTGAACATCCTTAGATCCATCCAAACGCCCAGTTCCTTTGTCTCAAAAAGCCAGGGTGACAATAAATTTCGAAATTTTGATGATTAAGAGCAGCCTATCGCGAAATAACACTTTCAGCTTCGACACGCGTGAATTGCGTAGACGCGCAGAATAGACAGCTATTCCCTTCAGCCTGGTCCCCTCACTCTTTGCTCCCCTCGTGGTTAATCCATTACCGAGGGCGCGCAGCGATGCCGAGCCGGCTCTCTCGGTTTCCGCGACGCCCACTAATTTGCTAACCATCGATTTCGACCAGCACGCACACCCGCGCCCATCGCCGCCAATCGCGAATCCAGCCCCTCTCTCGTTTCGCGTTGCTATGTTTAGAAACGCACGCGCGGAACCACTCTTTGGCGCTTAATAATCGGCTAACTATCGTCGACCTGCGCCGACGAACAACGGATATATGCGGTCATTCACGGGAAGCTAGAACGGCCTTCGCGGAAACGGGGAATTTTCCGCGTAACATGTACGCTCTCATATAAAATTATTATACGATTACGGAGTCTTTCTGCAAATTACTTCTGAATATTGATGAAGAATATAGAGTATCCCTTTGAAATATTCTTTGATTTTACTTATCCTTATCATTAATTTTATAAAATAGATGAGACTAAATATATTAGTACGAGAAAAAAAATGAGTATCAAATCAACAATTCATTGTTTCATACATATATAAGCAAGAATATAAAATCTTCTTGGAAGTATTTATAATCTCAAAGAGACATAATTTGCTAACATAAACAAATTTTGTTTCTTCGTGTAAGCAAATTATGTCTGATTAAGATTATCAAATTCTCCCAAGAAGATATTAAATTCTTGCTTATATATGAAACAATGAATTGTTGATTTGATAGTCATTTTTTTCTGTGTACAAGTTATCAAGATGTATACACAATTATTTCTCAATATAGTCATCCAACTTTGCAAAAAATCTTGTGTAACGATTTACAAGTCTTTTGACTTCGTCTGCGAGGAAGAAGTTTGGCTACCCTCGAAGCCACGTATGCACTATTTCCTTAACGCACCATTTACTTTCTTCTGACTAGCATACCACCGATCACGTAAAGCTTCCTTTAATAGTCCAAACAAATAGAAATCGGAGCAAGCAAAGTCATACAGGATTATTGGATTTAAAAGTAGTTTAAATTTCAGTTGTTTTAGAAATTCAGTGGTTGTCACTACCATAATGTAGACAAGCATTATCATGGAGCAAACACAGTCTATAATTCTGATCTGCTATTTCCGTTTTCCATTTGTTTGGACCATTAAAAAAAGATCTGAATAGTCAGTGATGAGCTAGTGACCAAGAAGTTAAGGAAGTGACTTTAAAAGTAGCCAAAAATCTTCGCTAACGGATTCAGAAGACTCGTTGCATAAAATTTTTTGCAAAATTGGGCGACTCTATTGATGCATATATAAAAGAAATAATATTGCATTTATGTTACTAACATGTACGTAAGGAATAAATAAGTTCACTTTACTTTCTAATTTCCCCTCATAATTAAATAAATAATTGCTTTGCTTACACTAGTAAATATTTAGTGTACAATGAAAAAGTATAAAATTATGTACATATTATAATGAAATCATATATTTAATAAGTTTCTATAAAAGCTCAAGTTTTATCTTTTTATTTTGTGCTCGAATTTTAATTTAAAATGTTTATTCAACTTCAAGAACATTTTAAATTAAATAAGAATTCTTAAAAATATTTGTCTTATTTGAACTTTACTCGACAGAATTACAAATGAAAGTAATAACGAATTAAATTATTTAACAATGTCGCGATTTCGAGAGAAGAAAGTCGGCAGAATGCGAAAAAGGACGCGAAGACCGATTTCGGTTGCAAGGGGATGAAGCGGAAGATGCATGCTAGGACAAATTGGCCGTCAGATACGATTGGCGGCGGAAGAAAAAAGCGAGAAGAGCACCCTCAAAAGAGTGCCCGCATATATCGTCCTTCTCCTCCCCCTCATCCTCCTCCTCTTGCTCCTCCTGCTCCTTCTCGGTCCACGTAACTAACGGCAGGCAATTAAAACTCGGCCTGCCGCGAGCGTTTAAGCGTC
>QKQZ01044603.1:0-20213 GCA_003595255.1 Solenopsis fugax | reverse complement strand
GCGTACATATATTACATATAGCCTTTGCTAAAAATATGAGACACTCTTAATTTACGAGATATATTCAAGTTGTAAGGTCCAAATTTTTTGCTCCTATTTTTTTTCTCGGGAATGTAAACAAATATATAAATCATTCGACGCGTCTTGAAAGACGTAGATATTCGTCGAGGATCGTAAATTAGAGAATTGACAGTATCATCCAATTCATAGAACATTTGTGACATCGCTTTCTGAGAAGACAAAGTTCGTCATTTTCAATATCTGAAACGATCTAAAACGTTTCACAAATGTTCTATGAGCCAGACGATACTGCCAACTTTATAACTTTATCCTCAACAAATATCTTTTAAGACGTCGAATGGTTTTACCTGTTTTCATTCCTGAAAAAAAATGAAAAAATATTTCAATTTAAATAACTCTCGTAATTGCCTAATACTTTTTGTGAAGACTGTACATACATTGCTATTATTCGTTGATTAGAGACTACCTTTGATTAATTAATGTAGCCGCAAGAATACGTGCGTATTATATATTATGATTATAGTGGAATATCACGTAAGGTAATATAATACAAGGTCAATTCCATAAATCGAGAAAAGCTAATCTCGTTTCGCAATAAAGATAAAATAATATCTTCAATATTTCTCGTCCAAATTGCGAAATGGCAGTGACGCTGCTCATTTCAGACTATTATGTACAAAGATACTCCAATAAAAATTATCATCTTCGATATAAATTTATATACGCTGTTATAATTCAGAATATTCAGATTCGTTCGTTCACTATCCGTGACAAGTCTTTGCGAATTCTCCGTCTGTGATAAGAATCCGAAAGCAATATCGAAATTCCATTCGGCTTCAAAGTGTCTCATTTGCATACGTAGTGAGCTTTGCTCGTTGCCGCGTTGCTGCATTCGCACACGTACATGGCACGCACACGTATACGCGTGCATGCACGCGTGACGAATCTTCGAGGAGACGGTGACCACTCTGCACGCACGCGCGCGCACGCATATACGCAACACGCACACACACACCGCCTTCACCTTATTTATCACAGTAATTCTCAATAAACCACTCGCTTCCCTTGTCTCTCGCTTACTCATGAAGCAATAGAAGCGAATTTACGCCGTTCTACACGTCGTTCAATCGCACGTTCGTCATTTCTTCTTTCTCTCTTTGTTTTTTTTTTTTTTTATTCATAAACACGTGTTTTTACACTTGAAGAATTTAACGTTCAATAATATATTTGATAATCGATTCGAGGAATCACATCGCAACACATATTTTTATCAACAGAAACTTTCCAGACTTGATACGATTATCGTTTTCATATTATATGATTATAATTTATTATTTTCTCAGCTATCGCGGCTATAATTTACTTATTAATTTATAGATTAATTTGAAGTTAATGTTATCTTAGTTTTTAATAGTCGCACGTAGTAACAATAAATAATTGTCTTAGCCACTCTGTCGTTTAACAAGCAACAATTAATCTAATATGCGGCTCATGAGAGCAACTAATGCTAATAACGTACTATCGATGCGGAGAATATCATTAGTGATTCATGTTTCCCAATTACGCGATGATGTCGCGACCGTAAAAAATATTGAAGACATTAGATACCCGAAGGTTGCAGTTAATACAAGTACACACACACACACATTGAAAGATTTTAAACTTTATGAGTGTTAAAAATTACGACAGTTTTATTACAATAATAATTATATTGTGATGTAATAGGATAAAAACATTATGAATCTCTTTTAAAATAAAATTGCATTTTTTTATCCAAAAAGATCGAACAATAAAATGATTATATTTAACTTAATGATTATAATTAATCATAAAGAATACTTTATAGATGATTATAATTAATCATAAAGAATACTTTATAGATTTTGTTCCATTTCATTATTGTTTTATACTTTTTAATTTTAATTACCATAAATGAAATAATGTAAAAAAATCCACAATAATTAGACTTTGAATTTTAGTTGCGGACCCTTTTTTGAAGATGTTTCTGTATATTACAAGAAAAGTAAAAATTATTTGCGCTTGCATATTGCAGTGTAAATAACAAAATTGTAATTGAATCACATTTAGTTTTAAAGCTTAATTATGAATCACGCAATGAAATTTCAGTTTTAATATTATATATGTAATATAATACAATAAATAATAATATATATAATATAATAATAATTCAAGTTTATTTATAATAATATAATTAATGAAAATAAAAATTATAATCAAAATTGATCAAAATTACTATGTTAACAATCAAAAGCAATTAAATTATAAATACCAATATTTATTTAACAATAATAATAACAAAGTTTTTACTTAGATATGCAATACTATTTATTTATTTTTATTTTATCTCACTTTTTATCATCCGATAATATCAATAAAATGTAACACATTTTTGTTGATAAAGAAGAAATAATTCATGATTTATAAAACTAAAATAAATGCTAAAAAATCTCATAATATGTGCCATTCAACGAAAAATGTAATAATTATGTAAATATGATAAAAGATTCGAGAAAGTTCTCGATTGAGGACTTTTATATGGAAGATATTCCTTTATCTTTGAACGGCTTAGAATATTTAAAATTTTCCGGAAATATCTATTTAATTCGTCAAATGTAATAACCATTAAAAAAATACAATAGCTTTATTCAAATCTATTCAACCTTACAACATTCGGGTCCTATTCGACCTCATTTTCGTTCAACGCAATACCTTCTCATATACATGACCTCGGACAAGCGAGCTCAACGAAGAGAAATCTGTGTTGAAACCGAAATACGTGTCGCTTTCTGTATTTTTGTAAGAAGATCGAAACGCATAAATGCAAATGTTGAGAATATCGAAGAAAGAAAAATTGTCGCTTGCGAAATGACAGAGATAAAAAAAGTAAATAAAAATGATAATTTATAATAATTATAAAAATTATAATTACAATTATAATAATTTATTCGTGAGATCGAAAATAATCTTCAGTTATATCCATATATTTAAATGAAAAAAGAAACTGAAATCAAACTATGTCACATTGTTTTATTTTACCTTGGAGATAGTCTTCAAGATTTCTTGATAAAGAAATTTAATAAATTTCTAATTTTTGTTAGCAATAAATTCCTTTACGAAAATGGACATTCTTAAGCGTACACGTGAGAAAGAGAGAGGGGGGGGGGAGTTGTTGCTTATCGATCATTCGCGTCCGCGTTTGGCCCACAAACAGATACATTTCACGTTCATCGATTGCTGTTGTATACACTACGCTTGTATGTCATCACAAGGCGGAAACGTCGCGTTGCAGAGCGACCATCAATATCGGAAAGATTAAACGGTAGGAAAGGATAAACAAATATAGCTCGTAGAGAAAATAAGACAGAGAGTGCTTAAAAATTTCGAAATTTTCCCCCTCTTGTCTTCAACTTTTCCTCCTTGGAAACGATTCGCTTTTTCCACGTAAATAATCTTTTTCACGTTTTATTCGACCTTCAGAGTCAGAATAATTTATCCGCAGTTACTTAAAGATTGTTGCGGGGGCGAGTTGTTATGGAAAATTGCGTGGGAGGAAATATAGAGTGCTTGGAAGCTATCGTATTGCTTCATAATGACAAATAGCTTTAATAAAATGTAATTTTTATCGTGGAATAAAAAGGATATATATTAGAATATATTAGGACTATTAGGATTATTAACTTAATACTACATAAGATATTTATGTTCAATATAATGTGTTTTATGTATGACAGTAAAAACTTGAAAACATATTACTTTATATATTTATATATTATATAAAATTTTTTTTTTCAAAATTTTTATTTTATATATATGTAATAATTTAGTATATTATATATGTAATCAGTGATGTAAGCAACAGAATATACAACAAACCAAAATTCTCAGAATTTAAAAATTAAATAATGATATAAGGTCTTCTCCTTTTTTTAGTTGTTTTTTTTCCATTTCTGTCGCGTTAAATATTGAAATAGTTTATTTTGTACGTAACTTCAGTTTATCAATTGAATTTGTTTAAAGTTTAAACATCGAATAAATCAATAAAGAAGCCATTCAATTAAAGGAAAGATGGAATGAATCAATAGAAAATCCTTTTAATTAGAGAAAAACTCATATCGAAGTCATTATTTATTTCCTTCTATCGTTTTCACAAAAGTGAAAATGCATCGCAAAGTGTTCTGCGAATTTGCATTATGTAGTACAAAGTTTCTACGCGGAATTAGCTACCGATATCGGATTATTTTTTACGTATTGAGTAATAATTAAGAATTCTGTTACATCGATATATATGACAATGTTGTGTGTTAGATTATAAATAAATATATTTATTTATTTAATTATTTATATAATAAATACAATAAAAAATTAATGTGTATTATAAATTAATGCAATTCCTATAAAATATTATAGATTTTTATATTATATTCCTTTAAAAATTACTCTAAACTTTTTATTCTCAAAAAGTTTCCTGTGATGATAACAAAATCCAAATTTGAGGAAAAATCTCCCAACCTGGCAACTCTGTATATACATAAGATTACAAAAATATTGTAAAGAACTTTTTGATAATCCGAGGAACGGATATACCGCGAACAAAAGTTCCAAGTAATCGGGAACGTTCGCAATCGATTAAAACCCAAATATGTCCGCCGTTAGAATTGATCACGGCAATTTCTCGAATGACCCCTTCGCAATTCATGTGCTAATATTGAGGTCGACGCGGTCGACGATAACGTATAGCGACATTTCTGAGTTATACCGTGGTGATACATAGCTATCTAGTTGACTACATCGTAGTCGATAACAAGGAGACCCGTGCAGCTCACAGTCGGTTAATTCAATATAATTTTCTGTCTTGTACTGCGATTTGAATCGGTCATTTGAAAAACAATATAAATCAATTTTTGTCGAAATTGAGATATTTTAAGGAAATTGTATATCTATCTCCCTTAATTCTGAATCCCCTATCTCAATTTCGACAAAAATTGACTTGTATTGTTTTTCAAATGACTAATTTATTTTCTTATCGGACCGCATTACTTATAAGATATCGACTTTAGTATGAGTCATCAGATAATACGACGAGATACAAGATATATATTTATTAAATTAAAAACATTAGTAATCTGTCGTTTCACAATTCTCAGAAGAGACCATTTAATTAGTGTCCTATAAAATACTTTCAAACTGCGACATTTCATGCGCAACGATCTAACATTAATACTGTAGAAAGTTTCCAATTATAATAATTAAGCGATTATTAATGTTTCCACATTTAAGAAATTTATCGCATTCTTCTTTAATCTTATTTAAATGTACCCGCGATACCTGCCCATCCACCGGACGACTTTGATCATTTATTTTTGGAACGTGACGGTAGTATTTATTTAACAGTATGACGACGGGACAATTACATGCTTTATATAACGCCGGAGATATTTTTGGTTCATGAAAACGAATATACGCGGCGCGTAAGCGCGTTCTGCTTTCTCCGCTTTTACAAAGTGAGCCTGATTTTAAGGTCATCGCTTTGCCTGATAATCGATACTATTATCTTCACGGGGGGGGAGTGCGAGGAAACACGTAGGCAATAATTGTACAGAAATCCTAACTTACAGCTCGCTCGTGAAGGCCATTGCTTTTATTGTCGTTGATTGCTGATAACGCGTTAAGTATTGTTTTATAGTTCAAGGATAGCGATGCGTCGTCGTTGAACTTTTAGCAAACGCGAATAATAATACACGCTACTTTTTCACGTAAAACTATAATAGATTATAGCTTTTTTTTTGCTCTCGTCGAGTCGTCGAGCAAAAATTAAAAATCAGTGTTTTAAAATTGTAAGGTCGCCAAGCGGAAGACCGAAGAGCCACGTTGAATTAGATTAATACGAGAAACGCGCGAATATTCCGTACGAAGGCATTCCCTCGTCCGTTAGTTTATTTTAAATGAAGTCGTGGGCGTCACGTTATAAATTCCACGCGGCTTAATACAACGCTGGCACACAAGAGGGTTCGCACTTACATGGATGAAAGTATTTATGGAAACGTGGTGTATATAACGGTCGCGTAATTAATCACGAGAACTTAATTCCGGGCACGAATGGTGCGTCGCGATGAGGATATAGCCGAACCGGCGCGGCGCGNGGTGGGGTATTTTTTTTTTTTTTTTCGACATGAAGATCCAATGGAAGTTTAGGACGATCTTGAAATTGAATGTGCACGCTCGGATCGATCATTGTGCCAGTTAACATTTGGCGGCGGTAGATATAATTGATTCTGATAGAGAGGCTCGAGGAATGCCATTGAGCGTTGTTTGTTCGCCAAGACTTTCTCGCGAAATTTTACGACTCATTGGCCACGGCTCGCGCTTATATAACCGGACGCACAATGAAAGGAAAAATGCAATTCGCCGCGCTGCGGTGAATGAGAACCGCTGCAACGAGCAGGTTGACTGTCCCCTCTTCCTCTTTCCCCCTTAGCCCGTGAAAGAGCGCAGGCCACGTTACACGTTGCGCAGCGAATCTTGCATCTTCTCGCCGCGCCGGTCGATACGCATTTAATTAATTAAGTCCGTAATCCAGCGCATTATTACTAATTACTAGTTTGTTGGCAAATGCCATCTCTTCTATCCCCCCCTCCCCTTCCCCCTTCCCCTCTTCCCACACGTCTATAAATTTTCGCCGTCGTTTAACGGTTATTTAATCGTGAAAGCACTAATCCGTAAAAATAGAGTGTCATGAAAATCAACAAAGGAACAAAGTTCTCCCTCGCAAAAAAAAAATCAAAGTTGAATTTTTTAAATGTAATTTACGTGACGCCATGTAACGACACTCGTAGTGGATATTGCACTCTCGCGCGTTGCGTGCTCGCCGCCGGTATTTCTTTAACGTAAACGCTTTAGCGTACAAATAACTTCGTTTTGCGAGTAATTTGAAGTCTATTGCGGAGTTTGTCTTCATTGTTGGACGAGTTTAACTTTCTATCGAACTTCGCTTTAAAGAGCGCTCCGCGCAGCATTAAAGAGCCCGGTTTGCTTGTAAATCTTGCTTGTATCTTTTTTGTTCTTTCTCTCTGTCTGTGTCTCTCTCTCTCCCCCCCTCTCTCTCCCTCTTCTTCATTCAATTTCAAGAAGGACGGATCGTGCCGTTTGCTCCCTCTTCTTCGCTGGAAACGACCATTTCCAAGCGATATTCTTAATGAAACGTTATTATACAGATCGCGGGACAGTACACATACATTTTGCAAATTTATATTTTCCAGCTAATGGAGCGCGCCACTGAACGCGGACTTTCGTTAATAAACAGACGTTAAAAATTGTAATCGAAGATTGCAGCTACGAAAGAAATATTTTATAAATAATTGACTCTCCTCGAAAATTTTGTCGCGCTATTTCGTTGAAAACTGCAAAGTGAATTTAATTTAAATAACGTTTAGTAACGCAGTCGAGCAAATAAAAATGAAATAAAAATGAAAAATAATAACGACGTTCCTTTTAATTTTACCGTAAGAAGCAAGCTATTAAAAATAATGATTATTCTCTCATTTTTCGCAAACACGAGCGCACATAGATTTTTTCAAGAAATTATTTCAGAAAATTTTATGAATAGATCCTGTAATTTATAACACATATAATTTTTAAGTATCAAATTTCTCTGTGACTGACAAATAGTATCTATGATTCTAAAAAAAAATATATATATATACATATAGAAGAAAGACATCTTATTTCAAAGCCTTCCATAATACATCTCGGAAAGTATATGGAACATGTAGGAGGGATTTTCTCAGCAGGAAAAAAATCTGGCGAAAATGGTCGTTCCTGCTGATATTCTATCGAAGGAGCCTCTCTTCTTTTTCTCACAGTGGAGGAAAGAAGTGTATTGGGGATAGCAATATTTATAGTCGAAGCATTAGACGCGCGTGTATGGGAATCGTCCATGTACGTACAGCGACTTGGAAAAGTTTCACACGAAATCGTGGACGTGGCGTTAACGTTACCACGGTGAACTCGATTTGGGTCAAATCGTGCTGCCATCGCCGCCGTGCCGCCGCCGCCGGCTAACCCTTTTCTTGTGTCACTCGCGCTGGCGTCTACCGGGTGATTATGCAGCGAGAGAGATGTTGCGTCGCGATACAGCTTCGTTCGTAAACTCGGTCCCGATAAGATACAGTAACCGTATTCACATCGCAGTCAGAGGTATATTATATCGCCTTATTTCAGAAGGTCCGTGAGAAATATCGAATTTCAAAAGCATCGTATTTCCTTGTTCCATTCTCGACCGATTCTTTTTCGGCTTTTAAAGTCGTGCCGTAATTACGTTTTGCGATATCAATTTATCGGTTTAATTAATACGGAAATATCCTCGTAAAGAAACGAACCCGTCAAGTTTACCGGCCCGTGAGAAGTTGCCAGCGATAACTACAAATTGCAATGTCAATTAATTTAAATTACTCTCGCCTGTGTATGCAGATTATTATAATTTCGATGTAATCATAATGTGCAACTAATTCGCACGACGCGGCGCAGTATAGACAACGTTGAAAAGTTTAAAGGCCACAATGTCGTTGCGACAAGAATAAACGAATTATGCTTTGCCGATGTGCAAGGCTATAATTAGCCGCGAGTTATAAATAGCCCTACGACTCGTCCTACGCATGTAATTCGAATTTCGAACTTTCTCGACGAGACCGCTGATTTTTCTCTCCCATCCCCCCTTTCCACGTTCGACAAATTGAAACTGTCTACTTCTCATTAGAAATACGACGATGAAGTTAAACTTGGTTAAATCGGACGAGTCGATGGTGATTCTATTCCCGTAATCAAAGACAATGTTATTCGCTGGCGTGACGGCGTGCCGGTTATTAAAACTTTAATAATTTGTATCTCTCTCTCTCTCTCTCTCTCTCTATCCTTCTCTCTCGAGATACAGTCTGCATGATAAGCCAGCCGCCGACTTGTAACGAGTACAGTCGGCCGCAATAGTTTCGCCTTGCTTTCAGTTTCATCGATCCAGGTTTCATTTGCGCCTGTTTTCCCTCTGCATGCCTAAACTATCTAAAAAATGTTTGACGATATATATACGACGAGTACGAGTGTATATTCTACCCTTATGAGTTACGATAAGCATAGAAATAATAAAAAAAAAAGTATGAAAAATGTATATCATAAAGCAGGCATTATTCGGGTCGCGCGCGGTTAATAAAACGCCAGCTATCTCCGTTATACATTTTTAAAATATTTATTCGTGAAATTTGGTCGGAGCAATAAAATCGTAATAATGTTCCGTACGATGTTATTTTTACAGAGATAACAGCGAGATATGCGGTGTAACATTTTCATGCTTATCCCGAGGCTAAATAGTCGATTAAATATAAATTTATCCGCGTGCGTGAGCGCGCGCGTGCTTTATTCTCTCTTATAAAACGACGCGAAGGTCACGCTTAAAGGTACTTTTTCTTCGTTATGCCGTCGCAACTTTGTTGCACTATTTATATGGAGCTGAATGCATTTTATACGCCGTCTCTTACGCTTCTCATAAATCATTCCCCGTCTGCCAAGGCGGCCCGGTTAGGCTCGCAACGCAGTCACCTTAATGTTAACGACTATCGATCACAGTTTGTGCATTAAGTAGTCCCTCCTCCTGTATTCGAGTGCGCGCTCGCTTGCGTAATTACTAATTAGCACGCGAGTACACGGGACAAACCTCGCCGAGGAAATTCGAGCCTCTACGATCTCTTCCGTGGACTTCCGTCACCGCCGCGAGACTTTAATTAAGCCATCCGGCTACTTTTTCGCGAATAAACTCGTTAAGAATGCTCCACTCCTGTCCTCCTTCGCTGCTGCTTCTCTTGCTCGCGCGAGCGCTAAACTCTTCTCGTCTCTTTGTCGAGGCACGCGACTGCCAACGCGGTGGCCCCAACGGGTGGCTGATTACAGCGGCCTTTTATCGATGCCCCTCCCCGCCTCCCTCGTCCCCTTTCCCCTTGCCCCTCCCTCCTCGATAACATCGCCAATCGCCATGAATTTAGCAACGCTTAATTAATTAATCTCGGCTCGACCGACGGACATCGCGGCATTCGGGGAACGCAGCGCGGTCGCTCGCTCATGACACTTTTATCAGGCTCTTTATTAGAGAGAACGTCTAACGATGTCGTCGATGACTAATTCCGCTGGATCGAATAGCGAAGGATTCACTCTCCGTGAACGAGACTCCGTCAAACGGAACGCGATAATTCGAGTTTTGCTGAACGCATCAGAAATTCTTGTAGCGCGCATTGATAATGATGCCGCTAATAGTGCGGATGATCGCGGTCGATTTTTTTTCACTGGCCACTCGGCTTGAATACTTCGTAAAATCGGACAGCGCCAATTCCGCGTCTGCCAATATTAACGTCTCCCGTCGCGAGTCTATCCCATTTGTCAGCATATGTCGTCCGCAATGGGGAACGGCACTCGTTAACAATCCATTGTGACAAACACAGCGCGAGGCTGTGCACATGAAACACGTTTAAAACTACATTTCGAATAACGTCATCAAAGATACTTACGATACTTGGAATCGAGTAGACGTGTGATCAATCTACGATAGACGATTTCACGATACCAAATTCGATCGTATATTTCGTGATAAATTGTACGTTTGACACGTTTTCAACCTCTCATTAATCCCTTAAGAAGGTTCTTCAGTTTTTTCACTCGATATAAGAACTTGATCAAATTTTGAGACTATAAGTTTATGATTAATATGTAATAAAAATTTCTGTCTAAATTTTTTCAAATTTTTTGACCGTAACTTTCTTTAAACTTGAAATATAACTTTCTAAAATAACACTGAGATTTATCGGAAGAAGAGTTTTAAGTTATTTAATTGCCAATAAAATGTAAGAGAATTTTGAAAAATTAAATTCATAAGAAAGATTGGAGTTTTAAAATTAAAAAGAGTTTGTATTATTCTTGTGTAAGAGCAGTACTGAGGAAAAATTGAAATAGATTCAATACAAATATTTATTTAAAAAATGTATATGAAAAGTGTTATTTGAAATAAGTGTTTTATGTAATATATATAAAAAGCAAATATTATTTAATCTACTAATTTGGTAACTATGACAAGTGAATTTATTTTGAAAAGCCTTTGTTAAAAGATACATGTAGATGAATGAAAAGTCAGGCGACTTCTCCCCACTTTTTCACGTTGGAGAATCTTCTTAAATATCTGAAGTTATCATCCTTAAGATAAATTTTATTCTACCGACAAAATCTAACTTTTCTCATCAAGTAATAAGTTAGCTTTGTTGTGTGATAAAACGCGCATCTTTGTACAATGTAAAATTACATTTTACAATTAAAATTTCTAGAATTAACGTTTCAATTACGTTTGTAATGCAACGAAAATTAAATATTGTATTCCGGGGGAAATGAGAATTTTTCTTTACAAAGAAAAAAAATATTGTACCCCGTCGAGCATCGCGGTACAGTCAGAATCACTTTCTTTAATTGTAGTCTTAGTACTGCCACAGATATACCAATACATATAGTTGTAAAACGTCGTTTCATATTTCGCTAGTCGACACACGTTGCGTTAAATTCTAGCAGAGTTTGCTTCGAGAAACGCTATTGTTTAATTCACTCCTTTCGAAAGTACCAAGTTAATTAATTAGTTGGTAGATTACTGTTTACCAGATAGCTACTTACGAAATTGCTATTTGCCAAATAGCAGTTTTGAATAAATGAAAGGCAAAGTGCATTTTATCTTGGACCAATTATTTTTTTTTTTTTCTTTTATTTTCATGTATTAATTCACTTTACCGTAACGCGCTGTCCAATTATATCGCTTTTATTGCGGTCGGTATTGAAAGGGAGGAGGGCATCAACCACGCGAGTGCGCACGCGTGAACTCTCTCGGGGTTGTAGGCAAGGTAAGGCAAGGCAAGGCAAGGCAAGGCACTGGCAAGGCACTGGCAAGGCACTGCCTCGGTGCACTGGCTCTGCTGCTCGTCAGACACGACGAAGGGCAAGTCCCTTATGATTAATCTGCGCCTCGCATCGCGATATCAGAATTAGCTCCGACTTTGTTCCCGTCTACTATCTGAACGGATAATCTCTGTAATTTGTAATAAGGGCTGCTCAAAAGGCGTCAAGTTCGTCTTGCGCGCGCGGGCTCCGCTCAACGGTGCTGTGCCATGCTTTGAAATCGCGTGAGTCCGCTCCGACTTAACAAACTAGCAGCGACTATCACGAAATATTTCGTAACAACATGCAGCGGCGCGGCCGGGATCGCGACATGTTGACGAAACTTGAGCTATTTTGAAATAAACCATTATTGAAGGAAAGATGAAATTGGTTCATTTCATCAAGTTCTCGATTGAACACAAATTGTCGATAGTGGCTGCGCGTTTCAGCATGATTCATTCTCACGAAATGAAAAATCCATTATTCACCGTGCGAGACAAGGCACACATTATAATCAATTTAAAGCGCATAAAAGTCTTTCGTGCGGTGCACGCGTCGTTTGATTTATTTACATTTTGTTACCGGCGAATGAAATATAGATCGTACGAATTTTTTTTATGTAAAAAACCTCAATTTCTACCTTTTCCCATCGGCTTCGAGTGTATATGGCGCGGATACGGAAAAGCTGCCATTTATAAACAAAACCGTCAACGCGATATAAATATTTGTCCATGGAAACGTGCTCTTGACGCACGCCCGCCCGTCGCTCTCTGAAATACAATACAATTTTCCAATTTTGTTGTACCATTTTGAAGGACTGGTAAACGCGTTCGGGACCGCCGCCGCCGCCGCCGCCGCCGATTCTTTTTTCATCTCGCCTCGCGCAGTTGCACACGGTCGCAGTTTCGACCGAGGCCGAGGCCCTCGAAAGCAACGTTTGTCGCTGTCGCAACAAAAATTCTCCAATTTCCATTGAAAATCGATCGCGGCCGTCATTCATCGCTTTTGAACGAGCTTACTGGGCGAATTCGAGCGTCGTTGGAATGTTTGATGGAAACTCATTTCGATTATTGCACGCTGACATTAATTATTTTACCGATCCCCCCACTTAGTAACTATCTAACTGAATCTCATCTCGGCAAATTTGTTCACGAAAGGATAAGCCACAATCCCGGTTAGCGATTCGCCATTTCTCCCTGCGCCAGGAATATAGCTCGAGCTATAAAATAGATTAGGAACGGACGACTCACGTTACTCACGGTTAGCTTTAACCGGGATTGGTGTAACCAGCGCTGAAACGACGCGTCTCTCTCTCTCTCTCTCTCTCTCTCTTTCTCTCTCTCGCGCGCGCGTGTTATCGACCCGGCGGAAAGCTACAAGGCGATTTCATAGATTAGCGTGTTCTCACAAAGGCGCGGAGTAAGTTAGCGCCGGCTGCGAGTGTTTTGACAGCAACAGATGTCAAGCTGGCTGTCGCAGCACCAGCCAGCCTCGGTTAATCAATGACCTAAATGGACACGTTGCTCGCCCCATCATGACGCTTCAAACGAAACACTCCGTACGATCGATCCGCGCGAGAACAAGTTTTTTGCAGCGTGGAGAAAAAAAAAACGATACGACTGACTAAATATTTAAAGTTGTATTACATCTAGTTTCAAAATAATTTCATCGCGATGCAAAAATTGATTGTTCTGTAAATTTTTAAAAATTTATTTATTTATTTATTTACAGAACTAAGTTCAAAATTGCAGTAAAATTTTACAAAAATCTTCTTGAATACCTAAACCGTCACGAAAATAGGGAATTCCAAATTCAAATCCTGGCTAGGATGATTTTTTCGCTACAAATTTTTTTACGATCTTTTAAAATACTTGTAGCATCGTTATTAAATTTGACGATACAAATTAATTTAGATATTATTTCTAACTTCAGTTTACGATTGCATTTGAACCGACAACCATATCGGCACGCAGTTTATAAAAAAAACTGAAAAATATATATTTAATAATTAATATGAAAATATTATTAATTACCAAGATTCGTTTTTCGACTGAGAAATACTTTCCTTTACTTCTTGTGTGTTAGTCACACGGTCTAATATTCAAATTACTGTATAAATATTACTGTATAATATTCAATTACTGTATAAATATTAACATATTTGTAAAAATGAATGTAATACATCTTTAATAATTAAAGGACACGGCGAGAATTACGCGTTTTCCTTCTCGTCATGTCGTGTAGTCCTAATTCGACAGATTCTCTTGAATAAGCTTTATGGCAACGTGCCAGGTCAAGTCGCGTTCCTCCGCGTGCAGAGCACCGTGGAAAATTGTTGGATTCAGGAGGTATAATTGAATGAAGAACGTGTTAAATGTTAAAACGCCCACGGTTACGTGAACGAAACCGACGAATTTTGCGTACGGAAATGTGTACGCGGCTGAGTACACTAAAATCACCTGGCATACATGCGCAAATTTTAATGCCCGTCAGCGTATAAAGATGTAAATGCGGCTGCCTGGCGCGGCCGCGCACTTTACCTCTTATTTCTTATACTAAATTATATTTTGAGCATAATTATACTCGAAGCGTGGAGATATAGAGTGGTACGAGTGGAGCGATATTTCGTGACATTCCGTAATGTGACGGCGTAATGTAACTTGATTGATTCGCTTAACCAATTTGATTAATTTGCAATTTCCTCCTTAGTACGCAATGGTAAATAACGACATCGGCCAAGATAACCCAGTTACGTTGACATGTTTCAAAACCAAATACGTTTTACGATCAATTTGCTTCACGGTTTATTTCCATTCCGATTTATTACAATTAGTGGTTCGTTTCTTCTTAAAACTATATTAATAATAACAATAATAATAGTATTACTGCCGATTAAAATATTTTTCACCGTATCACGAGCGCCCGTCTTTTAAATTTCCATTTTAATAGCTCGTATCAGGAACGCATGCTACATGTATAAAGTACGGAATATGCGGGGTGGATTTCAACAATATCTTTCGCAGCGCGACGCCGCACCGTGAGAATCCTATCTCGCTGAAGAATTTAATATGACCGGAATAATCTCGGAAGGTCTTCGGTTTCGAAATTCACTGCCAACCGAAAAAAAAAAAGAGAGAATGATTCTATGCGCGATGGAAAATCGCTCGCTCAAAAGTTTCTCACGCAAACAAATTTCTAACTCGACATCTTGTTCTGCCCCACCTCAGTCCCTATCTCCCTTCCTCTACGTACCATATCCAAATCAACGTATATAATAAATTTCTTTCAACTATATATTGTCTGCCAACTTTATTCATTTTTCGAAATTGCTTCGCGCTCTTTTCTGCGAGATTCGTCCGTGAAAACTGTGATAGCATATTGTAAAAAAATACATGTGTAAAATTGTAATTATAATAAGGACTTTTGGGACCCACTATTAAAAGTATATATTTACAGACTTATATAAGAATAAAGTTACAATTTACAAATAAAAAATTATTTTTCTATAATAAAATTACATAATTTTAAATAATGTAATTTTTATGTATGTTATTTATGTCTATGTATGTAACTTATATATTTTTTTACAATGCAGAGGATACCTAGATTCACTAAGCCTTGCGAGGATATCGAATATCGAGGATTTTACCGGATATAATTCAGAAACTTGGACATTTTTTCTTTTAAAAGTCGCTGATAGATCTTTTTTTTTTTAGTTGAATGTACGAACGTTTTTAAGTAATGGGCTTAAGCCAGAATTTACCCTGGATATTAGTGCAGAGCATTCACAGGATCAAAAGGATATTCTAGGTATCTTACAATTTATGGGCGGCACAAGACAATCGATATTTTTCATATTCGTTGAGTCACAACTTGACGATAAGAGCAAGAAAAACTGCTCAATGTACTTGCTACATTGTAATACAAATAATAACGTAATTAATGATGACACCGATGAATGCATTATTTGATTGTATCACGTTTAGAAATGACGCGAGGTCGATTATTTGATAATAATCAATGATTGATACTTGATCACGAATTATTTATATATTTGTATTGTATTATATTACATTATATTTTTTTCTTATATCTCTATATTAGAAAGAGAAAGAGAGAGTTATTTTTATTCTCATATTGCACAAATGTATTCATTAAAAAATATAACTAATGTAAATAATGTATATTTCAAAGAATACACATCAATTATCGTTCCGAGCTTAATTACGTATTGCAAGGATTTGTTTACTAGACTGCAATACACGAACGAATATTTATTATATATAGGTAAATATTTCGTCGTACAGTAATTATAAACGCATACCTAATGAAGTAACGTAATATCAATATTTTTGAATTAATTCTCTCATTGCGGAGAATTAATTAGAAGATTAAATGGTGCGTCAATTTCTACATTTCTGTTAGCTGCAGTATTTATTTTTCTTTTTTTTTAAACATCGATTTGTAGATTACTCGAATTCGGTCATTTGGGGCAAAACACAATATTAATATAATAGTAACAGCATTAACGAATTATTAATCAGTGCAATATTAATTATACAGTCAATAAAATATTAGACGATATCGCATATTACTCTGTAGAAGAGACGCCATTTCAATTTATGCTATTTTAATTATTTCAAATGTAGATTCGAATTATTTCGAAATATAATATAATAATATATTTAACTTGCTATTAAATTATTCTCGTTATTAATTAATTTTTTAAATAGAAGAGTTATGAAGCTAAAAAGCTCTGATTTTTAGTATTGATTTTTAATTACGTTCGGTCACGTAACGCAGGGCAAATTAATTCGAAGCGTAAGGTTCGTTGCAACGGGCCTGGGCTTCTCGCTTGGATGTTCGTAGAGTTGTTCGTGATATTTAGGAGAGAAAGATGTGTATTTAATATGGTGCGCTTTGTACGTTAGCCGACACAACTATGCTAAAGCTATTTCACTCGGACGAGCTCTTTAACGAGTCACTCGTGCGCTGCAACAACAGCTATAATAACCAGACTTCTTCGTCGCTCCTATCTGAATTTCGCCGTGTTGCGGTATCGTCAGTGGCCCTGCGGTATTAACTGACCGGCATAATCGGATCGAAACAGTCTAAAGTACCTTTAGCGCCTTCCTCCACCTTCCTACTCCCACCCCCATCCCCATCCCCATCTCCATCCCCCTTTCCCAGTCATCGCACGATATTACGGCAATAAAACATTAGCAATTTATAGCCGGGTAAAGATCCTTTAGATCTTCCCTTTCATCGCTACGGCGCAGCCCGGTGAAATCTTTTATGCGAACACGTCTCCGTCATCAATCAACGTCGCGAAAGAATAACTCGGGAGCGTTTGAAAAATGATAGCGGGCGCGAGGCCGGTAGGTGACTGCTCCTCTTCTAACCGCGGTGGTGGCGGCGGCGGCACGACGGCAGTCCGTTGACTGATAATGGGATAGAACTAACAATCGAGCCGCACGCTTCACGTAAAGTGCAACGAGCGATCGTTCTAACGTGCTGTTTAACGCGGTGCGGCCGGATAATTTGGCAAATTTACGTCGCGTGTCGCGCGCGAGTGCGCACGATTCAACCCACGCCACGCAGCGAAGGAAAATCTGCGGGATATGTTCGTCGACGTATCTTTCTCGCAGGAAAATCATAATATCTCTGTGATAGTCCACGTCACCGCGCAAGATATCTCGAGAATATTTTTACTCGTATAAAACCACCGCCATATCTATCGAAGTATATTTTAGCATCCGATAGATATTTTCAAAATGTCGCATGAATTTCTTTCGTATAACCGTAATTTTCACGCATATTTTACTGAAATGTTTTCCAAGTACCTCTCTTCTGTACGAAATACTTTCTATACTTTGATAACCTATGGTTAGCATTTTAGGAAAATTTAAAACATTTGCACACACGCAAGATAGTTTCTGTACATCTCATGGATTTCCATTATACTATGAGGAAATCTGCATGAAATCACATCCATAATATTTCTTCTGCATTTCTGAAATAACATATCGCTAATACATAAGCAGAAAAAGATAAATACATTTGTATTTATATTACATTGTATTTGTGTTTAAAAATAAAAACATTTTGTATTTAATTATATTAAAACTTATTGTTAAAATTTTTGTGTTGAATTTTTGACATGCTCGAATGTTATTATAATTTAACATAATGTGATTGTTTTTTGAATATTTTGAATATTAAATTGATATTCAACGTTTTTTAATGTTAAAATAACACAATTTATGGGTAAATGAACAAATAAAAATAACAATAATATGGTTTTTACACACGTTATTCGTCATATTCTAAAAAAGACAAATAAAATGTACGTGTTAATTTAAAATATTAATTTTAAAATATTAATTAAAATATAAATTTTAATTTTACTAAAAAAATATGCTTTTACAATTAATTGTGTCAAAGTGTTACCTTTTATATTAATCTTTTACATAATATTTCTGTTCAGAAATATTGTGCTGCATTAACTTGCTTTGCGCTCAATTCAGAGGTTGAAATATTTCGAGCGTCCTTTTATAAAATATGATTGCACTTGAATAAAATTTTTTTCAGAAGTTATATTAGATCAGAAATTGTCAAAATTATTATTATTATTATTATTTACATATTTTATAATTCTAACTTCTCATCAAGTACCCATCAAAATTTTAGAAAATTTATAATTTTGAAATTGACTTTCTCGAGATCCTTCATTTATGTAAAATTTAATATATTCTTTGGGTATACAATCTTATTTAACGTAATATTTTTTAAATATTGTTTAACGCTCTACTGAAAAAAAAAAATTCTTTCTAAAATTTGCCGTTTCTAGAAATTTGCCGTCTTAGACTCAATCTGTGCCTTAATACGGATTTTTTGTGTTATTTTATCTCTGTATTAAATTAACAAAAAATATGGGACACGTAAAATGCATTAAATTTAACACAAAATTTTTTACTATGTACACATAAGGATGACGGTGATACGTCGATACGTATTTTCATAAAGTTAAGCGTCCCTCGTTATCACGAGAACTGAAGACGATGCGTGCAACTCGTTATCTTTTACCGGCCAGCGTAATTTTAAACCGTGATTCTGCGATTTCCGATTGCGCTTACAAAAGCTATCTGCGATTAACGCAAATAACTACTTGAGAACGTTTACGTATAATGATCGTACATTTGTATGATTACGGCAATACACAAGGTGTCTCGGAACTGACATTTAATTTCAATAATATAATCATGATAGTTAGTAAAATTTAAAACCATTTTATACAATAAAGTAAAAAAAGAAAATTTTGAGAAATTCCAGAATTTTTTTTAAGAAAAAATTCTAAATTTTCTTACAATAATGACAAACAAACAATGGAGAGAAAGAGTAGAAAAAGTTGTTTCTCAAGCGACAACAGTTTTCAAATATCTCTTTATGAAAGACTAGAAGGTGTTTTTTATTAGATGGTATAGCCGTTTTAATACTATTTAATAATCTTTTCTTAAGAATTTTAGTAAAATTTAAATGTAATTTTATAAAACAGAGTACTTTAATTATATTTTATTAAAATTTAACCAAATTTTACTAAAAGCAAAAATAATAAAATTCGCCAAGTCCACGTTATCCCACGACTACCACGATTTTAAAAATAAATTGTAGAGAAAATTCTTCGCGTAATTTTACCTGCCTAATCTCTAATCTACTCCAATATATTTTATTTATTCGCCATAAATCGCGAGGAATTATATCAAAGTAGATATACTTTGCATTACGACTTACTTTTCGATGGCCAGGTCCGTTGCTCGCCCTCGCCGAGCGTCCACGTCGACATCCTTGGAATTTTCTCGAAGTTGTTAATCCATTACAGGCACTTCCAAGTATTTTTCATCACACACTACTTTTGTCACTTCGTACTTTCGATATGCACTTTTCGCCACGCACCTTCGACANATGCACTTTTCATCACGTATGTACCTTCGGCACACGTTCTTTCCCTGTCGAAACAATGTCTCCATCACACCCACGACGCGACACTTGCAACGCAATTTCCGCCAAGACGCGGCACTCCGTGATGCCCGCGCCCGTTTCGTTTCACCAGGACGCGATTTCCGTCCACGACGCCCGTTTCGTTTCCCTAGGATGCGATCGCCATCCCCGACCACTTCCACGGCATCGGAAGATCCTCGGAAATCGAACGAAAAAAGACGTTGCTT
>QKQZ01044599.1:0-26528 GCA_003595255.1 Solenopsis fugax | reverse complement strand
TTGAAGCTGGTCCGATGCCACTTGAACCTCGCTATTTCCGCAGCTTGCCGCAGCATCCGGTAATGAGACCGTCCTCGAATCAGGTTCGTGGACCAGTTCTGGTTTCGGCGCGATGTTTTCCTTTCTTTTTTTCCACAGCACCACTTCGGCGGACGATGGTCAGTCGATGTGGCGGTTAAGTAACTGGTTCGTTAGAATGTTTATTTGCTTATGGCTCTTTTGTCGGGGCTGCGACTAGTGTTATGACGACCTGTTACCGTCCCCAGTTTCTCCGCGCCGCACATGTCCTGTGGGCACGGGGGATGCCCTTCAACAGCTCTCGCGCGTTCTCCCCTTTTAAACTTCCACTTATTTCCTCAAAGGCGATGACATAGAATTTTACGGCGATTGATACGATACTGGAGCTTACACGGCGCTTGCAATCGTTGTCGCGAATTATTTGATAAACATCATGGAATTCGACTCGATGATTTAAACGAATTTAATCGAGCGCAATCGCGTTTGATTACGTTTCTAATATCTGCAATCGTATCTAACAAAATATTTTTATTACCATCCCATGTTAATGAATTATTTATTCTAATCAAGATCCTTTTAATGATTCAGCAATTATATATTCCGATCTCTCATAATTATCGATACATACGTCAAATCAAGAAAATTACATACCTCCCTCGGTTTTATCTTACCGATGATTCATCTTAAATTACGGACAACACTTGCACGCGTCTTAAGTGATTGCCTGATAGGATTTCGCACCTCCGGTAAATCATAAGGATTTGCATACTCGCTCCCTCACTCAGACGCTGCTGCTATCGATGCCCCGGATTGCCTTATGAGTTTTACTCTAAAAGCTCCTTGTGATATCCGTTCAATAAGCGCGAGGATTGGATCATTAGTCAGTTCGTGTCTAACGGGCGTATCGGGGAACGCGCTCGCATTAGAAGACGGGATGAAGACGTTTCGGGTAGTGGAAACTTCTTTCATCAATTATATCGTCGACGTGCGGGACAGTAGCCGTTCATTAAAAGCGTATATACGCCGCTGCTCGTTGCACGAAGAAAAATACGCTAACGATACCGCTCGTGAACGTGTTCTGAATGCCGCTCGCGTTCGCGCGCTTCACCTTGTGTATTCGTAATCCCCCCGGCTCTACGTCTGATTCCCGGCTACGAACGCGGCCGTCTCGGGAATAATGCAAAGTGTGGAGTCACCCTGCGGATGGTAGTCACACACAGGTATCGCTTCTGCTTCTTATTTATATAAATGACCAGCGCATAACTCGGAGCACCCGGCAGAGGACTAACGCGCGCGCCTGTTTCCACGACGGGTACACACACGCGCGCACACACATACATGTACGTACACGTATACAGTCCGGCTCCGCGTGTTGACTCGATGATAAATTAATTGCGACGCAGAACTAATGTCACGGTTAACGGCGAGATTTCACTTCGCCGCCTTTCGCAATCTATTTCCAGTCGCGGGATGAAGTAACTCCGCGCCTCTTCTTCTCGTTTTCTTCTTTCTGCTAGAAGCGTCACAGNGGGGGACGCTGCGTTTTATTATATTTTGTCGAAGGTAGAGACACCACATGACGACTAGTGCGACACACTGTTGTGATTTTGGGAGCGACGATTTTAAATCTGTCGCCTGTTTGGAATGTCCGTGCACGCCACCGGCGACCGGTCGCTCGTAAGTTTAAACGACGTGGCGGATGGATCGGTTATGGTGTTCATTGTTGACTCGTCACGGCTTTCAAGGGGTGCCTTCCTGCTTGAAAGGACCATAACTTGTCACGTGGAGCCCTTGGACTACCGTGGCTTGAGGACTGTGCCCATCTCTCCTGCTCGGCTAATTGAAGACGGCAAGTCTTAAATACGCGTTATGTTACCAAATTACAAAAAAAATTAACCTTTTACAATAAGAAGACGATCTTATATTTCGTATATCCGGTGTGAACTGTTTTATGAAATGAAAACGATTTCTGAAAATCGTATGTGTATGTATGTGTGTAAAAATAATTTTTAAAAATCTCTCTTTCCCGGATTTGTCCCTAAATATAACTTCAGTATCGTATATTTTAATATCGTTCCGTTACAACATCTCTGATGTCTTTATTCCTTTTTTCGTGGCGATGCTGGAAAGATTCGTTTCTTCATCGTATGTATCCACCCTCGAAATAATAGGTCGCTGAACCATAGGGCTTGGTTAACCCCATTTACTTTTCATTCCCCGAAGAAAACCCCGTGTTTCTTTTGTCGAAAACAATCGTGCTGTCCTTGTACATAAATGTATATCGCGGTTCGATGGGAATAGCATTGGGACGATTCAGTGCTTCTCAATCGACTTTAAAAAATATTTTATTCTTTTTGTACATTTTCAGGTATAACTCTTCAGGTATACTTTTTCAGTTTTTAACATACTTTATAATGAGAACAGTAAAACCTCAATATTTAATTAATATAGAGGAACATAAATTATTGATATAGGAAGTATATATAATCAAATTGGAAAGACAGCGGCTTCAAGTCTAAAAATCTTTGTTGAAAAGTCAAGAAAAATATAAGAGTTATGTCCCTTTCAAATTTCATCGTCAACTTTTGTTCGAGCGTAATTTCCATTCTATTTACGATAGATCATGCTTATTTTCGGGGAAAAAATCTGTTCGTACATTTGCAATGTATCCGCCTTTTTTCTACTTTATATCTAGACTCTGGGCGCGACTCATGATCGAGTCGATTGTAATCAGAGCCCATCGAAAATCATCCAGGATCTGGCTGGATGTATGGCTGGTAACCGATGAATATTAACCAGCAAACAGCGGTGCGCCACCCGAACGAAGCGCGCGGTCGTGCCAGGGGGACGGGCGGTGGTTGGGACCGAGGGGGCGAGAGTGGACCGCGTTAGAGTAGCGAGTACCGGGAGTAGGAGGGTACATATTCATGACGTTAACGAGCCTCCGTCGAACGTTTAATTCCGCCAACCGCCTGAGTTGGGTTAGGGTAACTCGCTCGGCAAACACGAGCCCTAACTAACCGTGCATCTCTCGGTCCTGTGCTGCTGCTTTCTCCCTTTCTCTCTCTCTCTCTCTCCTCCTCCTCCTCTTCCTCTCTCTCTCTCTCTCTCTCTCTCTCTATTCTCTCTTTCTATCTCTTCCTCACTCTCTCTTTCTCTCCCTCCGTGGTTGCGTTTCTTCGCTTCTGGCCTCTGTCCTCTGTTTGTCTTTCCACACCAAGAAAGAACGACTCGCGCACGCTTGCTTGTCACGCTGATGAATGCAGGTATTCCGGAAGTTCATGCGAACAGCATCACTAGTCATCGTCTCTAATCAGCGAATTCGGATAATTAAGTATCTTGAAGATGTATTGCGAATATTCTAAATTATCTAAGTGTAATTTAATGTGAATTTAATGTGAATTAGTCACTGATTCACCGGTAGAAATGAAGATACACAATAATACTATACAATCGGTTTATTATCATCAATCGTAATTTTCTATGTTTGTAACTATTAGTCTACACATAGTATAAAGTTTGAATTATGAAAATGTTTTAGCTTACATGCGATAATCAGATGCGTTATCTGTTCCGTATAGATCGTTACATGTATATCAATCTCTTTATATATTATGTGCACATACTATAAGAGTAGCTAGAATCAGGTACGATCCGTGCAAATTTAGCTCGAATCATAATCCGGCCTGATAAACCTGACTGCGGAACGAGCAAAAGAGTCGAGTCGAGGGGGTTAATACGTTTTGCATCGATCAGCCACGTCCTGCACTCGATACTGCGGAACACTAACACAACCAACTCCGGGGATGACCCAACGCGGTTAACACGCGAGCTGGCAACGGGTGTGGGGCTGAAAAGGCGCCACCCCACGTTACATTCCAGCGATCGGATATCTGGAGCCCGACTTCTCCTGAGACGTCTTACTTATAATACCATGGGTCCGGCCGTGCCTCGGGTTAACGTGTTACTGGAGTGACTTGCGACTTGGTAATTTCATCCCCGGCGTGGTGCCTCTCTTTCCGTCCATTTCTTTCTTTTTTATTTCACGGCCCACTACCTCCATCGCCATCATCATCATCATCACCATCATCATCATCATCATTATCATCATCATCATCATTATCATCATCGTTGTTGTCGTTGTGTTCGTTGTCATTCCCGTAGACAGAACAGCGGAACGTCTTCACCAACACATCTCAGATATCACCGCTGTCTACGCGGAAAAGAGAGAGAGAGAGAGAGAGAGAGAGAGAGAGGAGGACAGAACCGTGGTACCGTGTTTGTCTACAAACAATCCTCTTCAACCTCGGTCTCTCATATGCATTTCCTCCTGCCGTCTGCGTCTCTCGCGACACGATCTGTCCTTGTTCTCGAGATGGAGCCAGTGTTAATCCGGCGTTGGGATAGACGTCTAGGAACGCATTTTCCCACGTAAGCGCGCGTCCTCTCACTGATTCATTGTTCCCGACGACGATTGCCGATTCGACCGGATTACGCCCGGTGCAATTGGACGAGGTGCCTCAATGTCCTCGGTATATTCTCACGAGATAACGACGGGAGGATGCCTGGTCTTTCCTCGACCTGCACAGTCGCGCGAGTATAGAGATTCTCGTTCTACCGGCTCTCCTCTGCGCGTTCTGGTAAGCGTAGGCGTAACAGCGACCTGACCCAGCCGTTTTAATACGGATCAACGTTGGATTCGTGTGTCGATGGAGATGCAGCAGATATCTAGGATGCATTTTGACAGGCCGACCTTTTGTTTTACTCGACGGGATGATGATAATGATGACCGAGGTTTTTTTCGAGGCGCGCAGGCTACACCATCGCCGTTCATAGCGCGGCATCCTCGTTGGAATACAATATGAGACGATCTAGTGTACATCACCCGCGGGTGGTGTTAGTGGCGCCAGAGATAATCCTCGCGATAGTTTCCCCTCTTTCTTCCCTCACGTCAATCAGGATTGGATTCGGTTTAGAGCTCTCTATAGCTAAACCAGTCAGATCAGAGGTGCTCAAACGGAATCGAATAGGCGCAACATGGAGATAGCTCGGGATTCTACTTTCATTGTTTTAAAAATTTATCATGACACATGTCAGATAAACGTTTCCATCGCTCTCGTTCGCACCATATATTTCTCGCCATTAGCGAAACATAACTACTATTATCAGGATACACAATGTTATTATGGACATATATTGCTATATAAACCATTATGCTTCAAAAAAAATCTTTCCTATTCAAAGATCATATTGATTCGAATCATTTTTCAAATTCCGTACGATCTGAAATCCAAGTTGCAGACTTGGCATTATTGTTGAGTCGCGTTGCGTTCCGATTTCAAACTGTACTGAATTCTCAAAGATATTGACGAATGAGAGCGCTTGTAGAGTACCAAATATAATATAAATTATTTCTCCCCGTATACGTAATATACTCATAGACCAGATGTTCGCAATTCATATTTAATCGCGTTTCCCGGCACGCATTTGTAAGATTAAATGGCAAACAATCTAAATGCTATAATCCGAACGTCCTTCAGGCACATGGCACCGGGCGTACCTCCGGTTCGTTACGCTCGCGTCCTCCGTGTCCTCCGCGACGGTTCTTCTTGCGGAAAAGTCGCGGGCACGCATACTCACTTGAGCGATTCTCGTACGGCCAGGCTCTAGGTCTGGCGTGGCGGAGGGTACTTAATGGCTATTTAATTCCTAATCCAGCCGCGCCGCCGGCGCTACTTTCACGGTAATCTGTAGCCCGTTGCCATCTTCCTCGAAAACAGAAATACGGCAAAGACGGTCTAATCCACCGCATCTGGGATTCATGAATCCCTCTGGCTTCTCCGCCACCGCTGCCGCCGCCTCGTCCTTCTCATCCTCCTCCTCCTCCTCCTCCCCGCCTCCTCCTTCTGCTTGCTCTTCCTCCTCCTCTTCCTCCTACTTCCTCGTCCGCGAGAGCGACGGCGAGAACTCCCTACCCGCCTACCCCGGTCTACCCAATCGGCCGGCGGCTCCCACTCTTCCACTTTGTAGAGAGCTACTTCCATATTTACATGGGAGGTAGTCGCAAAAGCGAAGTTAGCGCGGCTAAGCTGATTTAAGCATTCGTTATTATAATTCTTGGGGAAGCGCCACGCGGAGCTAACCCCGCCGAGAGAAGAGAGCTCTGTACTCTCAACTTCTCCTGCCATCGTCGTTGGGTGCGCAACTCCGGGAAGATCTCGATTTGCAAAAGGTCGCCCGCGGTCGGCCCGCGGTGTCCTTCGGCTCCGTTAATTTAGTATGCGAATTAGCCTGGACTTCTACCTCGTGACTCTTTATTTATGCCGTAGTTTATTTCCGTCGAGAAACTCCGCGTTGTAGAGCGTGCGCTATCTCTACACTGAAGAAGATTCACTTAATTAAGTTCTGGGATGAGCGATACGCGCGCTCGTCGCTGATCTCACGATTCAAATCATTCACTTCGTTATTCGTATGGAAGACAGATGTAGAAATGAAATTAATAACGAGGTGTAAGCGTTATGATGTATCTCACGGGGTGGCTCACGCACGATTTGCTACACAATATTATATTATTTTTTGATGATTTCTCTCCATGTTAGCAATATCTTTAATTTTAATAATTACTCTTTAATTATCATGCGATATAAAAAGGAAATATTTTCTCAATTATTTCTAGATTTAGAGCTTTAGAGCTTCGCATCTAAAGCGAGTATTTAGCAAGTATTTTTAAAAAACGATGTAAACTACATCTTTGAGCATCTCGTCGTACATCTCGAAACCGCTAGAATCGACACCGGCACGGTGATGATTTTTTGATGAATCTCGTCGTTAGATGCTTTCGTAATAATTAGTAGTCGGGCAACACCTTTCACCCTATTCAGTCTCCTCGGCTAGCGTTGTGCACCTTGCGCGTCCCGAGCGCGATAATTAAGTTTCTCAGTCCTCTTAGCACGCGCTCGCTCCTAGCCTAAAGGTATCCATGTCCTGGCGCGGCCCTGATCTTCCCATCTTCGAAATCCATCGCGCGCGATTAATTTCCCGCGGTCCCCTGGGCGAATTTCAGGCCCCGCGATCGCCTTCGCCGCCTCGTCCGTCCACATTCTTAATTAATAACCGAGGCAGCTGCCTTAACGCGCTGACGTCATTACCGATCTTTTTGCCCTTTCTCTCTCTTTCGCTCTCCATGTGTCTTTATTCCCCCCTCCTTCCTCACCTCGACCTTCCCTGAGATATCGTCGATATACATCATCAGCACCACCAACTTGGAAACTCTTAATGAAGTTGTGCACCGGCCGCAGCCATGCTAAGTTCACGTTCCAAGTCTAAGACGCGGAGACGGGATGATCGTTGTCGTCGAGACGAATGCAGCTCGCACCGTGAAATTCGCAAAACAAATGCCGCTCGTTGATGCTTCTGCTGGGCTGCTATCGGACGCGGTAACCACGTTTCTCTTTAGGGTAAAGGAACTCGCCGGAGCGTGGCTCTCTCGAATGCGAGCCAGTGGATGCGGCGCAGTAATGGCGATAATGATGATGGTGATAGAGGCTTTATGGGTCTTCAGAAAAACTGACGGCGGAGTGCACGTGAAAACGTATGGAGCGTGGTTAAGCGGACTTGATGTTGGATGCTCGGCTTGTTGCTAAGTTAAAGCGATTGCCCAGTATCTGGCCGGGCGCAATCATCGGGCAGCAAGAGCTGCCATTGCGAAGTATCATTAACGATTAGAGGAAATATTTGTGTCTTTTCTAACATTACCAACGCTCATTTGCGATAAAAAAAAGTTCATGATATGACGTAACGACGAAAATTATGATAATAAGGACACCGATGTAACGTGTTAATTTAAAAATCGAGAAGATATAAACGTTGTGGTGTAATCAGAGACCAAATATTTCATCAGAACGCATCCGCAGAGTGGCGTCCGAGCGTTAGGGATATCTACCTTGGAGTCGTGCGTTTTGTCGGTATCGCCGCGCCGGTCGGGCCGCTACGTATATAAGCTTAGGCACGCCGGGGCTCGATAACGGATGGCCGGTCGTTACGGTAAATGTCTCACTCGGGGCCCCGAACGGCCGATGGAGACCACTGGGATAATGATATTATTACGGCCATCTTGATTCTCCTGGGCCACACTATCATCATACGTCACCCGTTGCGCGCGCGGTCGCGCTGAATCCACGCCGTATTACGGGCATATATTTCCTGGCGTGTCCTGGCGCGGGCAGTTGCTTTTTGCCGCGCGGTTACAAAGTATGATGATCCCGGCGCGGACGTGCCTGTTGATGAAATCGTCAGGACGCCGCGCCGGCACCTGATCGCGGCCACGGCCCGACTTTAATATCGACGAGGAGCCCGGTGCCAGAACCAAATGCTCGACTTCTTCGTGCGAGATGAAGCAATTTGCGCGCGGCGCACAACCGCCGCAACGATCTCCATTCCGCCACGTTCGTACCGCTGCTGCCGCGATAGACCGTGTCCGATCGTTCGGGACGAGCGTAATTGATTAGCTACTTAATTCGGAGATGAATTCCTTACGGTCGTCGTCCGGCCATCGCGCTCGCCGCTGCGTTTGATTATGCGGGAAACCACCGAGAGTGCTCGAAGGCAACGCGTGAATCTAATGATCCGTGAATAGAGAAAGACGGCAATCTTCAATTGTGAGTATATTTGCGGAAAGTTCCCGATTTTAAGAGAAATTGTGCGCGAAGATGATACCGAGCGAAAGCCGTAATATAGTTTTCTAAAATAGTAGGATCCGTTGATCAAACGAAATACATAATGTGATATATGGGAGAATTGACGTGGCAAGTATGAACGTATGAGCATGAGGGAAGCACGATTTTTGATCGCTGACGGACACGCGAGACGTACAACGTGTCTAAGGAAATGACCGCGTAAGAGCCTATTTTAATCTCATCACGTATGTAGACGCGCTCTCGTTCACGCGATCAAGCAATTTAACACTCCGAAAAAAACACGAGGGGGCTTCCTGAGAGAAACGGAGAAAGGGAGATAGAGAGAGGGTCTCTCCCCCTTCCTCCATGTAGTTTCAAATCCACGGATCAGAAGGCACGTGCCTTCCGCGCACATAATTATCCGCACGAAGTGCATGCGTCAAGGACTCGCCTATAACACTCTTCACGTTCGTATGCGAATGTGGGTCAGCCTGTTTATCAATCATTCCTTAATATAGCTTCGTATCCCCTCCCCTCCCTCCCTTCCCCTCGACCCTTCTATCCGCCTTCTACGCTCTATGCATCGAAGCTCCATGAGAAGATGCATTGATGAATGTATGAGCGCTTACTGTCGGTATTATTAAATTTATATATGGACACCTCGGCCACGCTAATAATACCTCTACGTTACGCCTACCTGTCTTGCGTTGCTATAGTCGTAAAGGATATTACATATAGAGTGCGTATGATTATTGAATAACGTAATTGAAAGATAAAAATATTTGGTCAACTTATCTCAACTTTAAGGATAAATCTATTACTTTAACAGCATGATGTAAAAAAGTACATTTTATTAGTATGTTTAATAACTATTTCGTGTACATTATATGTAGAAGCGTTTTTAATGATTAAATTAAAAATGTTATTATTAGAATTGTAAATCGCAGCATCTATTGCTGATGATTCAAATAAGATTTAAAATGTTTTCAACAGTATTTAATGAATGATTATAAATAGCATATGACAGGCAAGGCCGATCGAGAATTGATCTAACAATATCCTCGGAATATATTTAACCAATTGGCGCACTCCGGCGACGATGCTATTGATTCATCATGCAGTAATTGATACCGACGATCGCGATTAGTAATAATGTATGACGTAAGTCCCTTTCATCGCGTTGCACATTTAAGGCGCGGTCGGCGGACGCTTTTAGCGCGCCAGGACAAAAGCCGAAGAAGCGGCGAATTAACAAGCGGAGGCTCTGCGGTTTGACTTCGCTGCCCATCGTAGAATCGGAATTCAAGAAGAGTGCAACGCGCCGGATAGAGACAGAACGAAAGAGAGAAAGCGGATAAAGAGAGCCTCGAAGAAGAGAGAAGAGGCGGACATAGCCGGCCGTCAGCCTCAGCATCCTCTCTGATGAATTACTCTTCGTTGATCAGTAGTTCTCATCCGCTCGCTCCTTCAACAATGCACTTTTTTATTATACGATACCGGGCAGCACTTCGCCTCCGTTGAGAATCTCTGTCCGCCGTTGATGAGGATTACCGGAGCTTTCTGATATTGTACTTCTCGTAGCGATTTCTCTCCCAGATTGTAGTTACTATACCCCGTACATATTGCGCATGCTGTTCTTTTTGCGAACAATCGCTTATACGTATCGATAATCAATGCAGCGTGATACAAGAATTGATACCAGTAAGAGGATTAGATTTAAAAAGTAAAAGTGACATACCGTCTTGTTCTTTTATAATAGGTATATTTACAAATCATAATTAATTGCTAACATTATCGTTCTTAATTTTAAATAAGATGTATAAATTATCTGTATTTTTTAAATTTATGATGTAATTTTAATTCATTAGTATCAAAGTTTCAATATAACATTTTTTCATTAATATATTTATAACATGGCTCTATAGATGCACGATTCAATAATCATGATTTCGCTATCAAATCACTCAACTGGCTCGCGTCTATCGCAGACATTTCGGTAGATCGGGATAGATCCCAGTTACACAAGGGGCCGTTCAGAGAGCCACTGCGACCTCCTGATCAGGATCACCGGAGATGTCAGTCATCCTTTTGTTCCCCGATACCGCGCCTTTCCTATATCCTGTTTCAGGGCTCGTCATGTAAACTCCCCGGCACGCCGCCGTCATCGTCGTCGACGAATGACGGCGTATAATGGGTCGTGCAGCGCCGACCGACTCGGGTAGTGCGCGCATCGGGGGAGGAACTTACCGATTAACTCATCTACCATAGGCATTGTTGCCCTCAATAAGAGGACACCGGTCGCGTTTATTGTGAGTATCGCGTTATTATACTAACTTAGTCGCTTTTGTGCGGCGATATAAGTTTTCCGGTAGCCGACCCCAACGTTGAGCGAATTGTCGATGTAGCCATTCGCAGAGGTGGTGAACGAAACGACTTAATATGGCTGATTTGCGAGTTCAAATTTATTAGTTGCAAGTATCTCGGTTGCGAGAGGTTGTATTAATTTACTGGCGCAGAATTGTTTGAATTAATGGAATTAGTTGTATAAATAATTCGTGCGCTACTGTAAAATACTCGTTAATCATGCATAGAACTGACTTACGATTCATGGCACATGGCACAATATGTGCTTGGATTAATAACGTATCTTCTTGGTACACTGTACTACATTCGCTTAAAATTATTTTATGGCTATAACCGCTGCTACCGTTTTACCTTAAGTTTTTTAAGTAGTAAGTGATGAAACGATATACATAGATCTAAGAACGCTTATAAATGTTACTTTACGTCGAAAGAAATTTGGACGCTTTCCATAAATTAGAAAATAATTTGTGCTTTCTTTGGTGCAAATTGCAAGTAATCGATGCAATAAATCTGGATGGACGTTGAGGTGTCATTAGAAAGATTTTAATCGTGCGCTATTAATGTCGCGTTAAGGACAAAGAGTAAGGAAGCCAAGATGGATCATCACGGAGCTTATTGAGCCTTCCGAGGAACACGGACTCTACTTCGCGGTAAGTACTTCGCCAAAATGACTTTATTTGCTTGACATAATGCGCTCGTAATTAATATACTGATGACACGCGATGCAATTACTGTACTGACAGCAAAAGTTTAACGCTTTGACTAAAGATCTATGAATAACGAAAAGCACAATTAACGATGTGTCAGCGTGAGACGTGGTTGAGATTTATGAATATTTGACACAGTGGTACAAACTGACCGTAGAATGATAGGGAACATAAATAATCATTTATGCAGTAATGTGCACGTAGCATAACGTACAAATCGCGCATGTACTAGATTCTTTGAATTATCGTAACTAACTACGTGAACTATCTACTACTAAATTATCATTTCTGCAACATGTTCCTTGATAAATTTGTTTTATTAATCAATTTCACGACATTTATTGTAAAAAGATATTCTAGTGTTCTTGGGGGAAGGGGGTTTATGCGCATAGTTTTCCTTCCGAACCTCAGAACGATGATTCTACTTGAAGAATCTTGGCGCATTCGATCCCGCGAGCGTGCAAACATCCTCCTCCACCCCGACGGTGTACGAGAGCGAGATGGAAGTCGAGGTGTATATACTCCTGTGCCGGATAAGTATCAAGTATACAGGTCGGGCAGATATAGTCGGCCAGTATCGACCGGGTAGCCAAGTTCAACAGCCAATCCCCGGCTGCGCATTAAAACCACGCCCTTTATTTCGCGGTTGCATTAGCCACATCTCGCGAGCTGTATTTAAGTCAAGATGGAATACTTAGTTTCTTCCACTTTCATTCGCGACGGGAGAGGAGGAGAACCGTGAGAGACGATGCCGTCGCTCTATGGGCGCCGCGGAGTTGAAAGCGGAGTGTGACGGCTTTTATATTATTTGCCGTTGCATGGTGTCATTGAATTAACGCGCTTTTCAAATTATTTTCACGATGTAACAATGAAAGAAGTGATTAGTATTCGAGTTTGAGAAGATAAATTTTATTAATACTGTTGCTGCCTTATATATGCTTACATTGCTGATGAAATAATTGATTGTGAAATAGAATCAAATACTAAGTATAGTTGCTGTTCTGTTACTGTTTATTATATCTAGACTAGATATTATATATTTCCTTTTATATATCGGGGAATTTTCTCTTTATCGATTTTACATTATTGGATTTCTTGTCTCGAAATTCCATCGTTATGCGAAATTTGAGTAACTGCAGCGCGAAATTGGCAGTGTTGATTATTGTACAGGCTATGCGAGCTGGTTATTCATGGGAATTCGATGAGAACGAACCCCGCAGCAGTAATATACAAACACCAGAGCGGCTCGCTGACGATTAATTGAATTCATTTGATCGTAACGAGGAGGAATAATTACCTCTGACGCGCCCGTATACTAGTATTACAAATCATTTGAGAAAGTATCATTAAAAGCTGCCGCAATCGTAGCAGGCAATCCTCCCTCTAATGTTGGCGACTTAACAAATCGCTTTTATTAGAGTTAATACCAAGTAATATAATAATCGTCGATTGATCAAAAGAGGGTACAATAGAACATATTTTATGTCGAGAGAAAACATTTTGTCATGTGTACATGTCTTTCGTCTCCCCTTGCAGTTTTCATTTTACATGAAGATTTTACATAATAAAATGTTTGTAATTATGATATCGTAAAAAAATTACCCATTCAGATTGTTTATAATACCGAATTATTTTTCTACATAATAGACAAATGCATAATGCAGCAGCAATTTTTATCTCGAGATATATCGTGATATCTCGCGCGACGTAGATTTGCCAAATTTACAACCATCAACGAATCCGCATTTACATAAGTAAGGAATTCGGTTTGCTGTCGGTAGAAGTAGGGGGAGGGGTGAGAGGAGGTGGCTCGAGTCTCAGGACTCCGTAAAGGATATCGGGTAGTAGATGGAAGGTGTACGTCGGTGTAACGGGTCGAAACGAAGGAACAGAAAGCTCTCGTTAATGAGCTTCCTCACCCTCAAAGCTTTGAAAGCCGGTTACACTCGTCTCACTCGCCCCGGCGGAGCGAGAGAGCCGTTCAATTCAAAGCTTCCAGGAAATTATACGTCTGTTACCGTTCTATCGCGAGCAAGGGCTCAAACCCGGGGCCTAATAGCGGCAATATCGTATTTTAATCTCGGCTCAAGGAAGTGCATTTGTCATTCCCTCGTCGCACAAAGGCTACTCGTTTCAGAAACTGCAATCACCCGGCGAAATTATTCGCTGAATTCAGCTACGCGCGTGGCCACCTCTCTCACGTAGATTGAAATTTGTTGAGTCAAAAAATAAGTATAATCCCCTTGGCACGATATCTGAAAAACCACTTTAACTTGACGTCAAGATTATTCTTACTCTCATATGTTTGACGTAACGACATGCAGCAATTTTTGTAAAAATTTTTCAATTTTTTTTACATTTATGATCACGAAACGTCCTGCATTGCAGTACGAATTTTAAAATAAAACTGAGTTAATGCAACAACTATATTACAAAATCCTTTTTAGCTATTTTTGCATTTAAATATACAGCTACTAATTTTTATTTTGTTTTTCGTACAAAATTTAATCTTTCATGTGTATATGTATATATCATATATGCACAGAGAAAAAGGTTTCTTTAGAATTCAGTATTCCTATTTATTTGACTGAAATTTGTTTCATTGAAATAACATATGCTTATACGAAACATTATTTGTTTAAATAAAAATTTTGTTGTTTCGTTAAAAAAATCTCTATTATTTGAAAGAAATAACACTATTATTTGAAGTAATATCTTTCAACCAAATAATATATTATTTAATTACAATAAGTATACGAACAATGAAACAAATAATTTATTTATTGTATATGAAAATGGCAAAATATATTGATATTATATCTTTCATTTCAAACAAATGATTTATTTAAGACGAAGATATATATTGTTTCAAATTCAAATAATCGTACTTATTGATTCAAACATTGGCTTGTTTGGACTATTCCAAATAACAAATTTGTTTAGATACAATAAAATTTATTAAGTTTGAAGAAATCGTTTCCTCTGTGTATATAATCGAAATATATATGACATTATTTTTTATTTTCTGAATATCCGTGTTTAATATTTGAAGCCATCGCTGATATCATACAAAGAGATCCATTGTAGCTCGCTCCATCAAAGTTTTGCGACACTTTGGTGACTTGTTGTCGTCGGTCGTATCATGACGTGCGAGGTGCTTCGATTTTCCATCGCGGCCTCGCTGAAAACGCGGGTATTACGAGAGCCATCTGGCCGAGGCGGCACTCCGCGCAAAGTATTTTCCATCGGCGTGGCGGAGTTTGGACTTTGTCGCAATGCCGTCACAGCAATTTCTCCGGGGATGGTTACTTACAGTGTTGGCTTAAACAACATACTTAACCGGGCTACTTAGTACTCACGGGGGCGCAGACGTACCCCTTGCAATAATAACATTTCGCCCCCTTTAATCCGCGGCCTGCTGTTAGTCCTTGGCTAAGTATCTGTCCTTCTCGTTCTCGGCGTTCCCGTTCCATCGGGTGCAACCCCTCTTTCCTCGTTCTCCTGCGGCCCCCGGGCGAAATCAAAACACGGAAAAGCCGATACAGTTTTGCGTAATACCCTCGTCAGGAAGTTCCTCGCGGTGTTTTCTATCCGCGTCGTTAAGAGCGGCCTTCTAGATGGGGAATGGAGCGTGAGAGGAGCTGTTTTGTGTACAAATTGCACTAACAATGACAATAAGCTTAAACGGTTTTTATTCATTTCCATTTGCATTGGCGAAAGCCTGCTTAAGAAATAAGATCTTGGTTACCTTAGTTTTATAAAATTGTATTAATTACATTAGAATTTATATGTATTAGTGATTTACAGATTAAATAGTGATATTTACATATCCTACATTAATCGAAAGAAATAAAATCGAAAAATTTAGATTGTCATTATAATTCACCAACATATATTTTTAAAAGCTTTAGACACAATTCGATGTTACACATTTTTACGCTAAAATCTATATAATTTTAAGCAATTCGATATGTGTTTTCATATATTTATCTCTCCGTGGCATACATTATGACGATCATTTAATTTACTTCGCGAATAATTGACCGTTGTCCCCTGTTTTGATCGTTGACCAAATCGCAGGACGATTAACTAAATTGCAGCGCGAAATGCAATTTCGTCGCAGCTCGTGGATGTCAGGATCGTCGCAGATTCTGACATTTCGCCGTATCTTGCCGAACATCATGATGGAAGCATGGGCNGGGGGGGGGATAAGATAATGCGCGGTAAGCGAGGTGTGGGCCCCTATATAAGTTCTATGGAGTTGGTAGATACCCCGCCGGGCACAACCTAAACCCCATAGTGCTAAGCGGCTTAGTACCTCGTAAGGGCACTGACGCCTGACATATCCATGTATACTCTGTCCCGAATTCTCGCGATTCAGGGAAGGCTTCCTCCGTGAAGACTTTTGTCCTCTAGTCTTCGAGACCTACGTAAATCCCATCCAGAGCGTTTCGCAATGATAAAACCTTGGGAACAATCGTTCTAATTCTGAAATATATATTTTTATCTTTCTATTTTTATAGAGCTTATATATATATAATATATATTTGCCTTAAAATTCATTTATCTAAAATCTGTCATAGAATAATTGAGAGAAAATCACAGAAAGAATTTGCACATTCAGATTCATTGTGTAAAATTTCAGCTAAGTAGAAATTAATTGCATTTTAAACTTATATTTTTTACTTACTACAATTATCGATATATTTAATTAATTCGATAGCGAAGTCCTTAAAATTGTTATTAATAAATCAGTACATAAGTATCACATTGCTTTACAAGCACAAATGCTATGGCTCTCAGCTTTTCTAATATTTTGTTTTTCCCATGAAGTTACTGCTGCCCCGTTATGGAGGGAGCAAGGGTGGCGCGTGACACACCCCCATTGAAGTCCCATGCACGGGATATACTTAAATTAAACGGACGCCAGTGTCACATTATGGCACAGAATAGCAACTTATATCTAACCTCTCATTAACCCCGTGTGAACCTGGATCGGGACCCTACGTGAAAATCGAGACGTTGATTTTCAAACTGAAAAGCTGCAGAAGGGTGTTTCATTACGGGTTATGGCGAAACGCGAATGACATTTTAAGGGATCTGTGAAGTTGGCATGCGATATTCTGTTAACATGAAAAAAATACATAGAGTTTCAGTGGCACTTTTCATAGTTCCAGAGTTCCTTATAAAAATAATGATTGCTATTTAAAAAAAAATTCCCACGATTAACATTTTTTTGCACTAAAGATTAAACATACCACGACACTTGGATAAAAAGGTCATGTTGCTTATTTATCGCAGTTCCAGTGACATTTCTCGCCAGTTCTGGCAGAGTTCTATGCTATACAATCATTTTTAAAAATAGTTCTGGCAATTGCATTTTTAAAAAATATTTTTTTTAATATACGAACCAGAATGACACTTGGACAAAAAGTGTCGTGCTGCCTATTTATCGCAGTTCCAGCGACAGTTCTCGCCAGTTCTAGCAGAGTTCTATGCTATACAATCATTTTTGAAAATAGTTCCGGCGATTGCATTTTTAAAAATACTTTTTTAAATATACAAACTACCACACTTGGACACTGCGACAATTTAAAAAATTGTGAAACATTAAATTAAATATATAATATATTATGTACAATTCGCAAGTTTCCTTCACTTATAAATGTGTGCCTTGAACTTTAAACTTTACTTATAAATATATTGCAACAAATTGTCATTAGTAATATTCGCGTTTTTCATTTGTCATTAATATTTTTTTTAAATAATTAATATAATTCCAATAATCATATAATTTTCGAGTTAAGAATAATAAAATTTTAATTTGTAATTTGTCTTAGTTTTTATAAATTAGACAATATTGATTTTTACCACTTTATTTTATTTTGTTTTTGGCATTTTTTATGTAATTATATGACAATCAGCTGATGTAAAATAAATTATAGCAAATTTTAAAATGTTACAAGCAAATTATTTAAAATTTTTTTAATTGAAATTATTTTGATTAATTATTTTATTTGAAAATTATTGTGACTTGAAATTATTGTGTTTTTGTTTATTTCATTAGATTTTAATTAATCTGTAATAAGGTACTAAAAGTATTTGATAATCGTTTTGGAACATTCGGTTTAAGCTGCAGGCGTAAGAATTAATTAGTAAATTGTAAAAATATCCATATTGAAATTTTTTTACGAGAAGATCGATTGGTTACGAAATCACACGATATCATAGGTGAAAATACTAGCTTGTCGCTAACTACTATTGAGCCGAACCGCTCGTAAAAATGCTGAAAACAGATCCCCTTAATCAAATAAAGCCCTTATCGGGTGACGATCGATGTTACAAATATTTGTTGATTTTTCGACACTAGTCGAGGCGAGAGTACACAAATCAGAGCGCGATTCATCGGCGCGCGCGAGCGTGCGCCATTCCGCGTCATCGTTGCGCCATTATTCCGCGACGCGGATGATTCACACAATGCCTATCTTTTTTCATGCCCGTTTCACGCTTTTCCGAGGTCCTTCTCCTGGACCCTTAAGCAACTAAGAGCCCGTGATCCGCGATCGCCGTGGCCGGAAGAAGAGATCGAGAGCAGGGGTGCAGCGAGAGCCTCGAAAACTTCTTTACCGCAACAATGGCGTACGCCGATTTTAAAAAGATCGAACGAAGATTTACCGTCACTTTCACACCTTCCCGCAGCTCGACCTAAGACCTATAACAAATACCTGATGGGCGTAATCTTGGTCGGGGCCCTCCCGCTACGGTAGGGCCCCTGCGCCGGGTCCCATTATGATATCCGTGGTATTGTCGGGGTGTCGAATCTGTCTACAAATAACCACTAGAGAAATGGTTACTCAGTCGCTACTCTCTTTCGTTCCCTTGGAGCTCTTCCCTCCGTTCCGCTCCCTTCACCGCAGGAGTATGTTCGGCAGCTCCCTCTCACTCGCTCGTTCTCCGTTTGTCGCTCTCTTTCCCCTCTTTCCACCGTTCTCATTCCGCGTCTCTACCATTCAGAGTGGACTACATTATTTCGTTGTAAGGCCTCGACCACGCCGCATTATCCTAAACATCTAAATCCGGACAGCTGGAGCCCATTCAGCGACTCTCAACTTAGCCTTCAAGAGATATGTCACATTTTAATATTTCTAAATTTTTATATTAAATCACATTCTTTTGCGATAAAATATATATAATTTCAAAAATTACTAGTGTTATCATTTACACATTACTGTGTAAAGTATAAATAATCCGTGAATAACGTTTGTCTGATTTTTATATAGATAATTTAATGATATCAATAATGAGGATGTACTAGTATTTAATAATAAATTTTATTACACGTAGATTTTTTTAACTGTGCTTTCTTGAAAATATATGAAGAATAAAACTCCATCTTATTTTTACAAGTTGGATAAATATTATAATGTTACGTAAAGCATTTATATTAAATAAAGAGCAACTAAAAATATTTCGCGACTGTTTGAATCAAACCGTACTCATCTCGAAAGCTTTATGCTATCTTAACGTTGATCATGAGAACCACTTCCTAATGAATGCGCCAGAGGTGTCAGAGCAGCAACTGTCAAAACACGACCGGCAAGACGGCGACCGTGCCATCGAGTGCACGACGGAGATAAACGATAGCAGGGCGAGGATAGAGGAGGATAGAGTAGACCTTTTCACGCCATATTGGATGTACCTTCAAAACAGTGCATGCCACCGCAGCCTATCGATAATCGCGACACCCATCCCTTTATTCCATCGTACGAAATTCCCGCAGGCGCGTGTACGTTACGGACAAAACAGACAGTTGTTCCGGGGTAGCGTTTTTCAGTCTCCCTCCCCTCTCGCACTCTCTTGTTGAGTTATTGTCAATGTGATCCTCTGGTCAAGTAAGCCAACGTTTTTCCACGAAGAGGACAAAATCCCACGACTTTATTCAATGTTTTTTTTTTCTGTCTTTCTCTTCCTTTAGAGACACATAAGTAGTAAGCTCGATGGTAAGCTTTATTGCGCGTATGGATTCTTTAATCAATATGGAGCCCATTCTTTTTATCTTTGCGCAGTTGGCCTGTTGTTATCTATGCATGCTATAAGTGAAAAGATAAATTCTATTAATTACTCAGCATTTTTTGTATAAAACTTTTGCTGGCGTGTAAATCTGTATTTTTTAAAACTAATTAAAATTTTGGCTTCTGTAAATGACACGCAATTGATTTATTAAATTATAGAATCTTAGCTGTTGCGTAGTCAGCTTATCTATAATCTTTTCATGCAATTTTTGTGAGGAGTGAAAAAGGATTTAGCATATCATAGAAATAACACGTTGCCACGACAAACATGGATTCTATGATTTCTCTTAAAAGTCACTGGCTGAAAGCCGTCGCGGCGAGCCCGAGAGCGCTATGTAAAACTCTGCATATTGCTCCATTCCCCGCATCCCGACGACTCCATCTTCGTGTCTGGAAATCTACCCAGCTGCCGAGCATCGACGAAGGGGAGAGACGGGGCGGACGTGCGATAGAAGAGGAGAGATATGCGAGAAATGGAGGGGAAGAGAGAGAGAGAGAGAGAGAGAGAGGAAGTGGTCGCATGTGGAGGCATCAGGCAGGGTGGAGTCGACGTTGAGAGAGAAGTTAGGCGTGCGCCCTGGGCATATCGGCTTTTCGGGAGAGTCTTGGTCGATGTTCCCTGGTTCCTGGTTAACCCGCGGGATCGGTTACAAGGCGACCCGGCCAGCCGATTGGTTCATTTTGACAGCGACACCCGCCCACGCAGCGTTATCGCGCAACTACTCTGTCTGTCTGCCTCTCTCTTTTGCGACTCGTCTCTCGTTCTATCCATCTCTCCTCCGCTTCTCCCGTCTCGTTTCCACCTGTCTCGCTGCTTTTATCTGTTCACTCGTCTCTCTGTCTCTCATCGTCGATAATCCGTTCTTCTCTCATCGCGCTCTAACACGCATTTCGTGCCCGACTCGCGCCTACCGACTCGCTTTTGACCTTCGACGAAAAGAAACCAAAAAAAAAAAATGAAATAAAAGATCGTCTGGACACGATTCTAAGATTGTTAACGGCCGATGACTCTGCAATTTTTCGATGGTCTGGCGTGGAAGCCGCGCGACGTGCGAACCTGTGGGAAGGACGGAGCGATTTCAGCAACGACGTGCTCCCTCTCGCGCGGTATCGTTTTAATCGTAGAGCGACACGCGAGCGTAATGAGGAATTGCTAATGAGAGGTTTTATAAATAAAATAATAATTACCATTTCGGGGCGCATATATTTTTCAACGTCGTGCAACGACGCGAGAGAAACGCGCTGGTTCCACTTACGATGGTGATTTCGTTATCGCGGGATCGTGTGTCCGGCGTTGTCGAATCGCGCGGCATAAATGTTAAGCCATTTTAATGCGTCGATGCGTTTAACACGTTCCGTGGATTATGCACGAAATTTGCCACTCCGTTTAACAGTCAGGATCGGATAGGATGTATAATGGATGCGAGGATGCGGACAAAATACTCATGATGGTCCGTTGTAATGTCATAATAATCTGTTAATATATTTTCGCGCGAACGTATGTACAGGCGCAAATAATAATAATAATAATATTAATAATATTAATAATAATAATGCTTCATTTCTTTTTCATATATTTATATATGTATAATTCCGTATCGATAGTCTTTAGGTAAATTACGTAAATCTTTACCTATAGTATATATATACTATATATATATACTATATATATGTATATTGTATGTATAGTGTACGTGCTGTTGTAATATGTTCATATTTATAAGACGGATTATACAAGAATTTCGCTAATCGAGTCTATCTACAAAGAGGAGGGCGAAAGCGTGAGGTTTCTATCATCTCGCGCTTAATAGGATCGATTGGCCATACCCGGCCTCGAAATTCTCTTCCACACTCTTTTTATTTCCAGAGTGACGCAGGCCTTCCCCAAACAGCCAGGCGATTAATGAAATATACAATGTCGCTAGTTTCTACTTAACCTAACGGGGAGGAAATTGGCAGGAGGAGGAGCGTAAATTGGCTCGTTCGGGTATCGCACTCTTTTATATAGAATAAGTCGTATTTCTCTCTCTCTCTCTCTCTCTCTCTCTCTCTCTCTCTCTCTCTCTCTCGTTCAGACCCGAGCTGTTCTTGTAATTTTATCTAGAGTATGAATCTTTCTTCACAGAGGATCATACTGATGTAGTACAGCAGAACATATATACAATTATATTAATAACATAGATAACTGACATATAAACAATTATGTTACGAATGTAACTGAGGCCCCAAAATGGTATTATAAATTCACAAAACTAAAAGTCATGAAGAAGAGATTGCAAACATTAGATTTTGGTCTCTTCTTATATATATCAAAGAAATAAAAAGAAATAAATCATGAGAAAACTTAGAAGTAGAATAATTTAGTATAAAATGCAAAAGAAACTGTGATAGAATATATTACTTTCATGAACAAAGTTCGTAAAATAAAATTTTAATTTAACAAAAGAAAGAACATATGCAATTATATTTAATTTGTTTTGAAAAAATGTGAAGTTTATTAAGAGAAATCTGGTTATGTAGGTTTATTAGCATGGGAAAAGAGAAAGTTATTAAGGAAAAAATATATAACTAGAGACACATTGAAATAAATTTTATTGATGACCTCAGTAATATGATTCAGCACAATGTATGTTTTCGTTCGCTTTAAGCAAAAAAATAAGAGAAATATTACAAAATGAAGAAAAAGAACTGCTCTTGGGTACTAGAGATATTTCGTTGCAGTTACGACATTTTCTGATTTTTCAAATATCAATATCGTAACGCAGTGGTTTCCGTTTGTAGCTATTGGTATTGGGGATTCGTGTTTTTTTTACGCATCGGCCATCGAGTCTAAGGAACCACTGTTGTAGCGAGTCCAACTTCGAGTTCTCTCGCGTTTTTATTTTAACGCCTTGCTACTTCGACGTTCGACACCGGCAAAATACAGGATTTTCACGCAAGAAATCAATACTTTTGCAATAAAGAAACCAAAGTTGTCTCGTATAAAAAAGAAATTATAGTTTTTTTTACAAAAAATGTTTTAATTATTTTGAAACTTTCAAAATATGATATTGAATAATAATAATAATAATAATTTTTGATCACGTAATTTAAAACAAATAATTATTTCTCTCTTTAAAAAATAATTACTCTTTGTTATATACACATTTGTATAATCGAATAACTGAAACATTTAATATGATTACACCAATACATGTAACACTAATGTGCGTGTTTATATTTATATTTTATTATGTACATAAAAATAAAATGTACTTTGAAAAACGTGTACTTCTCTCATGAAAATCCTGTACAATTCGCTGCTTGATTAATCAACCTCCGTGACTATTCATGATAGAGAGTATTAACTAGAAAGAGCGACACTATTTACAAACTATAAGACTCACTGCATCTGGTTCTTGGATTTCGATGAACGGACAAGTCAGGAACGTCCAACAGAAGTTATGTACACGCCCTGATCGTTTGTTTTTTTTTTCTTTTCTAAATCCGAGAGATTGCACTTATTTAGCGGATTTGCACTCACTTTTTAAAGCGTCTATTCCCGCGTTTTATAAGAGCGTCCTATCACACATCACCAAACGACTTCTTTCTAAAATTCATAGCGTAGTAATTTCTGATATCTCCGAGCAAAACTTCAGCATGTATCTACATATTTGTATCGTTGATTCATTTTCGTGAATATCGTTTTTAAGCTTCTTAGATCTGTTTGACGGTGACGTTAACTGTAGTCGTGGAAAAAAGTCATCTCGCTAGATACTCTGGTTCACATCTTGCATCTATGTATCTTTGAATAATCTCTTCATCGATCCTAGTTCGTTCCGTTATATATATGTATATATAATATATTCTCACTGAAATCTCTTCAGAATGTCGCATCGAATCTGCGCTACCACGCACACTTATAAATTCCTATAGACACAACCGACTGTTCCCTGTATCTCGCAGGATCTGTCGATCCATGACCAGATCGTCGTCCGCTTCATCAGATCTCCCGCCTTCACAACACCTCGAAGCGCTCGTTCGCGAGCTCACCGCATCTGTAGCTCTTTTTCGACATCAGACGGTTATCTGTGTCGATGACGTCTTGCGATTCGTCGTCCTTATCGTATCACGCGGGCGAGAAGGGCCTGTGGATCTGCGGTCTCGGATTCGCCGGCGGTGGCGTTGCAACCCTTATCAGCCCCTGACCTTGGGACTGACTCTGAGGTGTCGGTTGACGGGGAGGTGGACTGCCTCGGGACGAGGGCGTGTGTGGGCTAGGTACTGCCACCCTCAGCGGACCGGTGACCGACAGATTTGCCGCCATCAACGGCGGACTGTGGGCTTCCGATAAACTATCCGAAAGACGAGATAATCCGCCGTCGGATAATCGCGACGTTTCGGATATCCTAGATATTCCCTCAGGCAGCTGATGTTGGGGGTGCGGGTGGTGTAGTAGGCCTTCGTGCGGATGGAGTCTCGGTGGTGGCAGACCCAGCGAATCCGGCAGCCTGTAATAGAGTAAAGAAAGAACTGCATTTTCTCTGGAGAAAATACAGTTTAGCGGAACCGCGGTCTATTATGCGACATCTTTTTATCATAATAATAATATAATATCAATTCGAATGTAATTTCCATCGATTTATAAATTCTTGGTATAGATTAAATCGAGGAGAATAAGCAACGGAATATTTCGAAAAGAAACTCGTGAAAGAAATCGTTGTTAAAAAAGCAGTATATATATTTATTAAAACTTACCTCGTCGCCGGATCACCCCTGGACCCTACAGCCTGGAAAGGGCTCGATTCCGCGAACCTGAAAATCCCACCTCCCGGCATATTCGGATGGTTAGGCTGCGGACTATGCGGTCCGAATCGGAAGCTCGTCGGTGGAAACTTGAAAGCTGTCGTATGACCGAATCGAAAGTGCGGCTGCGTAGGATCGAAGCGGAAATTCAAAGAGGGTGGTGGCAAAGGTCCGAGAGATCCGAGGGGTACCGGGGATGGTTGGTGGTTCGGTGGCGGCGAGGAACTTGGCGATGGCGGTGATGTTCCTCCGAGGGAAATGTCCGACTCCTCGCTGCTGCTGCCGCCGGGCCCTGGACTTAGAGTACGCCGCGCGTTTCCGTTTCCTTGACCCGACTGTTGCTGCATTCTGCTGCAAATAACGTGTAATTCGCGGTTATCAACCGATATCGTTGCATTGAAACAAGTTTTAAGGATCGTTAGACGATCGCGCTGCCCAATAAAAACATCCGATATCTTAATAAACACAGGGAAATAATTAAAAGGTAATAAACTTTAGTAAATTGTAGAGCTGATAGAATAGTTAATATTTATTGTTAATTTAGATTTTCTAAGACTGCATACAAAAAGTACAGAAAAAAATAAACAATATATTTAAAATAACAAACAAAAAATTTTAATAATAAATTATTTAAAATAATAAACAAAAAAGACAAGAAAAAAGAAGCGTGAAATTATAATTGCAATAGATAGTGCACTGAGAGAAAAAATTGTGGTGGCAACTATAAGGGAACAACCATACAAATTTTGTTAATATAATTATAATATATGGTTAAGTGAACTATATTGTAGTTATTGCAACTAAGTTAATGGTTAAGAGAACTAATAAAAAATAGTTGTAGTATATTAAATAATATAGTAATTACAACTATTTTTTTATTAGTTTTCTTAACCATAATATAAATAGTTGTAATAATTATAATATAGTTCACCTAACTATATATTATAATTATATTAACAAAATTTGTATGGTTGTCCCCTTATAGTTGCCACCACTACAATTTTTTCTCTCAATGTGTGTCAAAAATTTCAAAAGTCATGATATTTTACTCGAGCTGTAATTGCTCTTTAATTTTCGAAACTTCACTGATTTCGCGTGGACAATAAAGAAGATAGTTGAAGAAAAAAAAAATGGTTGAACAATACAAAAAGAATCGTTGGCTGTATTAAATTTAGATCAGTTATAGCTTTCCGACGAGGGAGGAGGCGCGTGTGGTCGCGATGGGAATTTTAATTCGTTCCCGCTTTAGGTGGCACATAGGTTGTGGACGTAGATATGTGCGGTACTGAAAACACTTTGTTTCCAGTCATCGCCGCGCGGAGAGCGCGGCCGTAATTAATGAGCGCGCTCATCCTTCCCAGGTGGAGGCGGCCGAGGATTCACGGGAGAGTAACGACGATCTCCCGACGACGGGTTCTCGCACATAAAGGGGATCCACCTCATTACTCGGCAGATCACGTATAGATACGGGAAAACACGGTAAACTTCACACGCGCGCGCGCGAAATGACGAATGACCGTGTGTTAGGGTGGCCGAGGTGTTCGGTGTATCCTCGGGACGGAAAAGGCGATTAAGCCGATTCTTACGCCACCGGCTAAAAAAACGGACGTTCCTTCGAGCGGCAATTAAAGATTATCGTGATATCCCGGATCGGATTGGAATTAACTCGTTAAGAGCCTCGCGAGATCATGCGCGATTACGATCTTGGGAATCGGCCTTATCAAACCGCGGATCGTTCGATCGATCATGGAATTCCGCGATGGGAATGTGAACATTGAGGTCGCGCCGGAAGTAGCGGAAAATGGAGGTCGACTCGATAAACGTCGTCGCAGAGAAAGCCCGTTATTTCGGAAGCGGACGATCGTGTTTATCGCCTATTGACTCGCGATTGCAAGGCAGGGGGGAGG
>QKQZ01044593.1:0-44251 GCA_003595255.1 Solenopsis fugax | reverse complement strand
GACCGCACCCCGAAGCAACGCGCCGCACCGCGCCGCGCCGTCGCTTGTCGATGCGCGCGACGAACGATACGATATTGAAATACCTCCATGTCTTAAAGATGTTCCAAGTATCTTAAAACACGCGAATCATATTTTGACATTACGCTAAAAATCAGCGACGAAAAGATTTTTCGACAATTCTCAAAAGAAGTAAAGAGAAATTGATAGTTTCGTAGAAAATTTTATGTATCCGTAACAATTATCTGCATTATCATTAATAAGGCTTAATTATTATTGCACGTTGTGTATCAATTGTACATTATGATTAATCAATTTGAGTATGTTGCACGGTATTTACTTAATTATTATATATTTATTTCTGGCTCTATAGTGCATAGTTTCATTCAGATCAGTCGAAAGTCAATTGATTTATCTCCAAGATATTCTATTATGAAATAGTTAAACAGAGTAACATATTCCATCTTATTTATTGTCGATCATGGAAGGCTGCCAAAAGTAGAGAGTGTGAGAAACCGATGCCGTTGCCAAATCAATTTCCGCGGTATTACGAGGGCAGGAATAAAAGCATGTTTTGCAGATCTGCGGTTGCCGTTCGTCTGATCGTCTGATGAATGGCCATCGGAAGCGCGAGTGTTAAAATACTCGCGAACGAATCGCAATTATAATCTTAAATCAATATTGTACAGGCCGTAGCCCGCATATAGGTATTTCTTTATCATTATCATTTATACAATCTTGACGGACGCATCCAAATAAAGGATGGCGTGATTTTCAATGGTTTACATTAATGAATTTCGATGGTACTTTGTCGTCTATTCTTGTCGTTGTCACACGTGTCAACCCTTCGAAACGGTCCGCCCAAAAAGACGTAACCCGCGTTTCTAGACACAGGAGATTGTCCGATGTCGTCCAAACAGAGTCGTAAGGTGTGTAAGACAAACAGCAATAGATTTATGTACACTCGTAAAACTTGTTCCGTCTATCCGCAGCCATTCGCACAACACGTGGGCGCCTCATCTCCGTGCAAACACATCCGAATCGGGGGTATAATCTTTATTTCGTTTATTCAGGTATAAAATGAGAGAATCCCTTCGCGAGGACAAGCACTGACCACTTTTATTTGTGGCTATTTTCATATCGGTTACAATTCCGATGTCGAGTGCTGACGAAAAGCTAGCACTCGTGTTACATTCGTGCGTGATGCGTATTTCTAACGGGATATCTTTTCTCCAGTTTTTTTTTTTTTTTTCTCAAAAAGTGGAATGACTTTGAAGGAATGAGAGAGACGAGATAATTGGTAATTTAAAAGAAGAGCGATACATCTTATCGCGCTAGATTTACATTATAGTTGTCGTTAGTTAACGATTATTTAAAGTTGGTCTTCGACATTATGCACGACACAAAAACTAAGAATCGAGATTCAATCAGTGAAGAATTTGAAATTTTCTCACAGTTTTTTTCGCGGAATAACATCAGTAGACAGACATTAATTATATAGGAACTGCAATTACGTGGCTTCAAATATTCCCTATGAGAAATCGACAGACTACACACACTGGCCAGCTCAGAGATAACGAACTTATTATTTCAACGCGAATGTGAAGCGTCGAGCATAAAATTTGAATAAATGAAAGAATAATACGTTGCTGACCTTATTTGTGATAATGCACGGTCCCGCTTTCCCATAAATCTTTATTCGACTCATATAAAGATCCATATTTTACTACATGTGTCATTTATCATCATTAGGCTGCTATAATATTAACATAATTATTACATTCAAGTAATATTGCGAAGCATACTAAGAGAAACTACAATGAGACAATTAATAATTATATTTCTATGAAATTTCTGCTCCTCGCTGTACGCGACGAGTACTTAAATAGATAAGATTTTGTCCTTAGAGTACTTGGTGGAATAAGACGACGTAATTTTCCGGCATAAGGAAACCTAAAGCAAAATTAGGGTAAGGGATAAACTCTGAGTGTGTTGCGAGGTAAATGCAGACTCGTGTAATTTTCCGAGATACGGGCGAACGAGCGCGCGCACACACAGAGGCGTACCTTCGAGGCGCCAAAAAGTATCTCCCCGTAGTAGACTCATAGTAGAGATTCTTGCTGTTGCCCAAGGAATATCGAATGATACGCCTAACCGGATGGAACGATCCAGGTTGCATTCGATTAAACGGGACGTTTGGGTCGTTTGGGTCGCCAAGGTGAAACTCACGTTACTTCGGGCGCGGTATTGAATATATCCCACGGTAAACACGTCAAGATCTTGGGGATGCGGCAACGGCATTACGATGCCATACCGCAGAACACGGTACGTATGTCGGTCGCGTCGCTTTTCGGTAACATTTCGCATTTGCCGCGCTCGACGTGCAGCTGGATGCTCGCCACCACCTCGAGGAACAACGAAATCCTCAAATAACAGCCGATTTTAACGTAACAACTGGCAACTTTATTCCTCGGCAAGAGGCGCGGCTGAGCGGCGCGGTGAAGAAATTCGCCCGAGACTTCCGGATTGAAGGTTGAATTTATCAAAGCAAACGAAATGGCAAATGGTGACGCAAGAAACGACGAAAAGATCAATAGAAACGACGAATGTCGCAAAGAGAGATATCGCTGAAAAATAAATGTTCACTGAATCATAATTTTATTATTATTATATTATTAGAGAGAAAGAGAGAGAGAAAGAGAGATTTCATTCTTATATGGTCTATATTCTTGTCGGAAATTGGAAATGTTTAGAGAGGCAAAACTAGTTATGATGTATATCGTGTGAAATAAAGCGTAGATATACATATAGTATAACCAAGAAAGAATTTGTGCAAAGAGAATGAAATCTAGTTATAAATCAGGATCTAAAATAAATGAGTGAAAAATTGGAAAACCAATCGTACTTTTTTAAACCAATGCAAAAACGACGGTTGTGATATTATACGAATTGGCGTCGTTTGATTTCGTACATCCGTGCAATACCTGCAAACGACATCGCCGTTTTGTAATTTTGTTTAATCCACTTGTATTTTATATGCAGAAATATATATTTAAATTCATAATTTGCCTATGTCAATCGATTTATTAATGTATTAGCAAATTAATATTTCGTGCAAATTCATTAAAAAGTCATATAGGTTGCGCAATATGCGGCTACGAGTGTAATATGACTAGTGCATTCAACCGCTTTGTTAATAATTTCGATACATTTTCAGCAATCACATGACGATAATCTAGGCTATTCGATAAAGCAATCTATTTTGTCCTTTTGCAATTTTCTACCACACGATGTACACTCGACGATAAGAACTAACGGTAACGAAAACAGACTATTAAAGCGCTAAATTAAAATGACAAAATTTGATAAATGAAGGATAAATGGAATAAGATAAGAGGAAAAATATACAAACATCACGATGGAAGGGTAAAAATACGGCGTGATAGCGCCGGAGTGTGCGGAACGGAGGGTGCTGTTATCAGAATGCGCGAGGAGCAAAGACTGATAAAAGCAACTAAACCGTAAAGAAGCGGAAGGGAGGAAAATCATTCCAACGGGCCATTGAGCCCAAGATGTTCCGTTGGAGTCGACCGACAATCCTGTGAAATGTCCATTTTCAGTAAGAGTATGTAATGAGGTTGACGAAATCCCTCTCCCCCCCCTCTCAAATCATCTCCAATTGCCTCCTTAGCCCGTCATACAAACTTCTACATGCGTCTTTAAAACTTGAGAAAATTACGGGGACGCACTGAAATTATCTGACTCGCTGAGCTGCACTCTCATTCTGCTGATAATATCAAATAAAGTCATAATGAATTTATGAATTGAATAAGTCTGCGTCAGCTAACCATCTTTAATTTCTTGCGAAATTTTCTATAAAATTTATATAATCGTCGTGGCCCTTTCACATTTCGAAATTCTTTAAATAAATAAGTAAAAAGTTGTACAAGATTATTACATTTTAATTAAATATTAATGAGAACGAAAGTCGTGATTATAATCTTATTGTATCATAATCTTGATTTATGTTTAAAGTGAATTTTATTCACTTTGAAAAGTTGAAAATTATGTTAACACATTAACACATATTAATAATTTAATATGTGTTAATGTGTTATAATTTCAAATTATATAAAACATAATTTAACTTAAATAATAATTAAAATATATTTGTAAAATATAAAGATAATTAAAATATAATTGTCTTTTATGAGAGAGAGAGAGAGTGACAAAAAGAGAAAAAGAGAAATATTATAATAAACGTTTTGTAACTGACAGAACAAAAAATGTAAATATTCAATTTAAATGTAACGTTCATGTATTCCAGATCGATTTACAGTCACGAGAGTTAATCGGTGAGTAATTGGTCGCTGTTTTAATTCAATCGTCAATGCAGAGTCAGCACTTTATACGATTAATGAACTGAAAATTGGATATTATTTATCCATCCTGATGATCGAGTAGAATTAAATAAAAATCAATTCAATTCGAAACATCGCTCGCCCGAGTAATTACAAGAACATCGTTTACAATAATAATTCGCACGTATCGCGAATGTGAGTAACGTAGAAAACTGCAACGCAGGTACATTAAATATTCTATACATATATTCATATATCGCAAAATATTTAAAGATGATCTCGATCGGTTTATCGTTCGCGTATCTTACAAGAACATTACAAATTGTCTACGTCGGATGGATCGTAAAAGTTTAACGAATTCTTGAAACCCAAGTTTTCGTTTGTGTTACGTAAATTTCAGAAATACAACTTTGTCGGCGTTGTTTAATTTTGTGCTTGTATACGAGAGAGCGAGAGAGAGAGAGAGAGAGAGCAACTGAAGGGACGGACGCCCTTCGAAACACTACTTTGCGAGTTACCGGCGGATTGTAAAAACCCAACGTCGAGCCCCGGTGTTTCATAGGATAAGGAAAGTTCAACTCTGAGAAGTGCGGCAGAAGAGCGCGCGCGCGTTGTGAATGCACGTGTCTGAGTATGAGTACCGGCATTATTGCGCCTCGTGTGTATATATATATATATATATATGGCCGGATTAACTATGGACTTTTGAACGAAAGTTTCGCATATTATTCTGCGTTAGACCGCAACGCGCGGTTTAGATAACGGAACGGAACGGAAGGAAGCAACGCGGTGCTTATCAAACTCGCGGCGGCGCGCGGCCACTAACTTTCGTCCGATTAATCGCCCGCTTCGAGACTGTGGGCACGATGGGGATAAACAGCTCGGCTAAACCGCGCCGATATATATTCTTATCCCTGGGATTCGATGCCGCGCGTCGCACTAAATACAGCGATCGGGGAAAATTAAATTTTCTCGAGTACAACTTATATATTTGCACGCTTAATGAAAGAAACTTGAAAAAAGCGTTTCATTCTTCTCAGAACGAAGCAATTACGGCTTGCATGCAATCATTTAGATTTGCCCTTTTGCGAATGAAAGAAATCTGAGCGTGCAATATAATATCAGAACCGGTGCATCGAAGTAAATAAGTGGGAAGCAACGAGACCGTTTAACATAACTTTTCTATATTACTAGGGTTTCTATGTATTTTTATACTTTTGTACAGCGTACGAAAGAATTGAACTAATGATTATTAATTATTCATTTGGCACTTGTTTTTATCAAGATAATTTGAAGAAAACGTAACGTTGGAATTTTTTTCGTTCGAACAGCGAAACACATTCAAGAAGCAAATATGGTATCCAACAACATGTTATCAAGAATGCTTTACGATTCTCAATCCCTTAAGAAGGCTTACGTGCCTCTTAGACGGAGACATACTGTCGTAAGGTTCCAGCTGCGGATTATTTATTTAAAAATCCTTTTCGGTTCTCGCAACGTTTCTCGCTTTTTATTCCTTTCATTCGCGTATACCGAACGTTGGATTCTGCCAACTTCGCGTTAAAGCGACACTCGTGAGCGTTGTCAAGTGGAACAGACATAGGATAAACACGACGTTCGTCGGGGTCTTGAGATGAGTGCACTACTAGCATTTAGACTAGCAGTTGCATCCAATTTTCCAGCATAAATGCGCAGACTTAAATAACAATCGTGAAATATTTTCATTATTCTAATAGTCCAAGTATTTTTTACGTGAAAATGCAAGAAAAATGTATCTTTTATTAAACAACAAAATGTAAGTTTTAACTTTTATAACAAAGAAAATGTGTCGGGTGTTTTACTTTTGACACGAGATATTAAAGAGATCATTTTTTTTTTTTTTTCGTTTTCTTCAATATATTTCTTGTATATATGAAGATAAAAATACATGCTTATATTTCAAGAAAATTGACGCAACTACCAATAACTCGAGGAGTTAATTAAAAATGATAGAAAACTAAACAATAAGTAGAGATCCGCCACGGAAAATTGTCCGTAGCTGGAATAATATTTATCTTAGAAAATATCCTCGGGGCATAAGTCGCCGGCGAAGTAATTTGCACCGAACGTCGAAGCGAACCTTCCTCTCGTATCACCGGACGTCCCGGGGTACCGTACTTTACAACCTCTTTCCGATCGTCGATCTTGTAGAACGCGCTAAGAATTCTCGTTAAGGGAGGGAAACCTCGTATTTTTTCCACCCTCTCCCGCGTACTCTCCGCCGCGCTGCGCCGCGCGAATCGAAAGGGAGTCCTTCGACGGGCTGATCTTCGCGCCTGTCTTCTTCATAGCCAATACCCATCGGGGCCGCCCAATAAAAACTAAAACTGTATCCGACATTGGCTAGCCAGTTTCTCATTCGCCTCCATCCTCGACTTGAACCCGAGAGAGACGCGTCACCTTGGCTCGGAATGATCGTCCGATCTCTGTTCCAGATAATCAGCTACGACTCGAGCAGAGGCGGCGTTTCCGTGGTCACGGAGAAGGGTGACAGCACGACGAGTTTCCTCCTGGTGCAAGAAGCGAAGCCGTCGGACTCGGGACGGTACACTTGTAACCCCAGTAATGCTCAACCAAAATCGATCACCGTACACGTACTCAACGGTGAGTAATCGATGATACGAGGACAATCGGCCGCAATTTCTTACAAGCTCGTAATTAAAAATAGTCGCAGAAAACACTGGCCAATATCGAAAGCGTCAACTTTTCAAAAGTCTTACATTTGCGGTATGAATCTGTCATCACAAACTTGTTAAGAAATCGTCAATTGGATTCATCGCTCTTTTATCTATTTCTTCTAAATCGTTGATTACTTTGCGATTGATTTGTCGTTAGCGTCGCTAGCGTGACGATTGTTGCAAATGTTTCGTTGAATAATTTCGTACTATCAGAATATAATATCAAATCATCTGATTGATTCATTATTGACGTAATAAGCACTATTTCTCCTAGCTTATCTTTTAACGTAACATTAATATTCGATGGCTCTGAGATTGCATTCGCGTTCGCGTTTACGTGATTCATCTATCTGGGATTGGCAAATTCTCTTTTTGGAATGAGAGAATGCATCTCGCCAAGGAGAAACCGCGCCAATTACGGGAAATAATTAGCTAAATTGCATTCCATTTCGGCTGGGCAACAAAAAGGGCAATGTAAAGGGAAGGGAGAGGAAACGGCAGGCGAGAATGCCAAGCGCCGCGGGTCTTCAGAAAATTTAAGTGTTGCCCTCTGTTTCAGGAGAGTATCCCGCGGCAATGCAGCACGGCGGTCAGGCCAAGCAACCGAGGTTGTACTCCCTTCTGCTCTGCCTGTGTCTGCTACTTTACTAATTGCTCCATTCCATCGCGCATTTTCGAAGGGAGAAATCGGAAGGCACTTACGAGCGAAGAAAAAGAGAGAGAGAGAGAGAATGAATGAATGAATAAATGAGTGTGTGAAAGAGAAAAAAAGAGAGAGAGAGAGAGAGAGGGGGGTATTTCCGTCACGAGTTGCGCGAACATTGGCCAGGTGTCAGAGAAGCCGTGAGATACGTACGTGCGACGATGTGCATCCGACGGGGACGCTTTTGACTGTGCACCGGAACGATGAACTCTTTTGCAACGACGCGCCGTTTGTCGATGCAACCGAGCGACGACGGCGCATCCGGAAGGGTAGCGCCACACGACCACACGACCACACGACGATGCTTTTAGCAATGAGACTGCGCGCAATTCGGGATTGCGAATATAGGATGATACACGGTAAGAGACATGCATCACAGTCACGAAATTCCGATACGTACAAGTAATAACTGTCGACAAACGATTGGCTTCATTACAACAACAGATTGCTTATTCGTCAATAAAAATAACAAACTTGACGCTGCGTCGGTCGAAAAACACAAATAAATACAATTATTATTCATCGAATAAAACATAATTTCACGTTGATGCAACTGAATAAAGTGCGATTGAAATTATGATATTTAATAGTGTTATCGAAATCACGCTTTTTCACATCGTTTTTCAGATTTTGTTTTAACATTCCAATGATCGGTACTTGATTTAAAATTCCCCTCAAGTTCTCCTTCTCGAAAGCATTGGAACGTAACTTTCGCTTAACTCATTTGTATTTCGCTGAAGATTCTCGAATTCCAATCGTTCACAACTCAGAGAGACCCTCGAAACAATCGACTCTCTTCTCGGTACGACTCTGCAAATACATCTAGTTCGAGGAAAACGTGAGTCTTCTGGGACATGTTGTACACAACACAGATAGCGAAAGGTAGAAAGGACGAACGTGTAGCACGTTTAGGCGAAAAGCGGCTGAGAACAACACGGAGAGAGAGAGAGAGAGAGAGAGAGAGAGGAGCATGTACGTGTCGCTGGCGCTCGCCTTTCTCTCTCTCTCTCTCGGCGATTAATTCGAATGGACTCGAAGCATCTGCCGACTCATGGACTTTTAGCTGGCAAGATTGGCGGCGAGTACATCGGCGAGGAACGACGAGAGAAGGACGCGACGAATCGTTGCCATGCAACCGCGGCTTTGACCGAGTAGGTATACGCTTCGGAATCCGCGCCCGTGTGACCATCGGCCACTACGACTACGTGTGTCCTACCTCTGTCGCGCGATATATCCGATTCTTCCCTGGCGGCATGCACAAGCAACCTTTTGTCGATCCTCCAGTCTCGTGTTCCAATATTGACGTCGCATTTCCGACCACTGAGGTGAGGAGCGAACGACGCGGACGCGGTGTAGAAATCTCGAATTTCTACGCCGAGATCGGAAGGTATTGCGGAGGGTAGGCGATTACCGCGTAATCGGATCGCGCGTCTCAACTCCGTTCGCTTATCGCCTTTCTTTTCTTCCGCGCGACGCGGGGCGCGGCATCTCGAAATCAATTAGCGGCCGATAAAAGCTTGTGCCGCACGCGATTAACGATCGCGATGCCGGGTAGCGATTTTCGGATTATTTCTTGGATCTTTGTCTCGAGTAAAACACGGATCGCGCTAGCTACTACTTGACAATCAAGGAACGTCGTTGAGGCTAAAGCGCGGCGCAATTAGCTTACGCGAAATAGAAATTGCGCGTTATGAGATTCAGCAGTAATTACGCTTCTGTTCCGCCAGTTACCTCAAAAGGTAAAGAGACAAAGCAAGATTCACCGTGTATAATGATATTTGCATTAAATTCAATCGCTTTATTTGATCCCTTTTCAAAAATTCGAGGAAAACCGGAATCTTTTACGTTACAAGGAAAGAAAACACATTTATGTGACAGCGATGCAACAAGAGGATTTTTCGAACAATATTAATATTATATAGAACTGCAATCGACAGCGGTATTTTTAAAGCAACGCGCAAGTGAAATTCATCGTGCCGTTCGCAAGCTTTCGAGATTTCGCCTAGCGATCATATCTTTGTCATAAAGCAAATTAAATTTCGTAAACGCACTTCTTTCTGTCAGAATTAATAGAAATAAAGCAGCATGCACGGAACGTCGGATGAAAATATTTTACAGCGCGGGATTAAAATGAAATCCTCTTAATTAATTCAAATATGCAGAATCTTTCTTTTTTCATGTATGTATTTGCATTTGTTTACGCAATCCCACAAGTACGGATCTGTGTTGGCAAAAAAAAAAAGAAGAAAAAGAAAAAAAAATAATCGCGAGATATCAAGTGAATTTATTTTCCTACTTCTCGGGAGAGCATTTCCGTAGAAGGCAGAAGATAATGAAGAAAAGTCGGTCATGCGTGCAATCCATATATAGCGTGCACGCGAGCGCAAGAATGGTGTGTACGCGGCGAGAGTAGCAACGAGAACGCATCGTCGATCGATCAAGTTGCGCGCGAAAGATGCGAGATGCGTCCGATTCAATTAGCTCGCGCAATTTTCTTTTTACTAACAATTGTCTATTTGTCTTTATGAGTGGTGCTGGGAGCTCCGGGTATAATATCGAATTTCTGCGCGACGCCAGATCCCCTCAACATGACTCATAATTCTTGCTCGCGCTATTGCTGTCCCATTTGTTTCTTACATTGCACGTACTTGGTCTACCTTTCGAAACACGTAAAAGCCGTTACGGAAGGATTCATCGCTCATTATTTTTTTTAACCTCGCATTCTTAAATCGTATTTAAATACTGAAATAAAATTCGTGTCACTTTTTTATTTATATTTGAAACTACTTAAAAAAACAATTTAAAAAGTTTTAACATAACAAATTTATTCTCGTATATCAAAATGCATGAATATTTAAAAAGGTAATGCTTGCTTGTTAAAAAGTAATCTCGCAAGATTTTATATAAGTCTTTGGTTCTATCAATCTTTTGAACGGAAATCAGAAGATATGACATTTAGATATTTCTCGTCTAGTGACTACGACCGATCGGGATGCGCGCGAATAGCTATTATAGCCGGCGACCGATTTAAAATACATTTAGGAACTCGTAAACGACTTCTTGTTCGGGACGGCGCATAATTCAGTATGCTCGCGTTTCGCCGCCGTCTACGACGAGGGAAGGCGGGGGAGGGGTGTCGTAACTATTAATAAAACTTGAAGCTGTCGCGAACGTGAACAGGAGTAAATGGTAGCGGAAAATATGAATAATGAATGAAAAAAAGTGCAACGCGGATAAACTCGCGGCGGCGTGTGCGTGAGTGCGAAAGATGAGCAATATCCGGTATCCGCGGCGGAAGAACGTGATTAAAAAAGTTTTTCAACGACCAGTAATACAATGGCTCGACCACACGTAAGAACGTCTCTTGTCGTCACCACCGCGGATAATCAAGTCCCTGTCCTCCAGCCTCTTATTTCTCGGGCAAAAAGATAACGACCCCTCGGCCCTTCGGCCCTTCGGCCGGAGGTGGACGTTTAGTGGATCCTTTCTCTCCATTCTTCTTTCTGACCGGAAAATCAGCCGGTTATCGAACTACACGGACGGGGAAAAAAGTGCGAGGGTGAGAGATGTGAATCGAAGGAGAGAAGGGTAGTGGGCCGCGCACGACACTCGCCGATCCGCCTTCATTTATCAAGTTAACGCGAGAGAGGTAACGCTGCATAATGTCGGTCGAGATTCTCCAAGCGGACGCGATGTACGCTCGGCTTCGTACTCTGCACGCTTTCGCGCGTGTACGCGCTCATACACGCCCGTTAATCCTTCCTGTATCCCGCGCAAGCACTGGATAACACGCGGCTGAACATCGATTGTGAGGGTATTAATTCGATGTTTCATATGGCGGAAAGTATCATCGCGAGTGTACGACACTAATATATCTCAAGACGCAAAATTGCACCCGACAGAAACCGATGCGTTAGATGGTTCCAGCATTTTCTCGATGACGGAGAATGGAAAGCTCGCAGAGACATGCCATAAAACTCAACGCTATATCTTTCCACGGTTTTTTTTTTTTTTTTTTTTTTTTTAAATTCAAGCGCATCATTTTGTTATCTCATGCCATTAGCAGACATTAACAAATACCAATCAGCAAAAATTGGCGATAAAAGATTAAAAAACTTAGATAAAAAATTTCTATTCTTCTCGTACGTAGATCTCTCGAGCCTGTGATAAAAGCATCGTATAGCGAGTGAAAAGGATTAAACATCGAACGCGGAGCTTTTCTCGCGACTTTCCTACGCGAAGGATGAAGGATCCGGCTGATTTATGTAGGAACGTGATTTCGAGGCATTGTAATAATTCAAGATCGCTAGCCATCTGTACTTTTGTTGCTCAGAGCATCGTGTTCCTCGATACATTTTCAATCGTGGCTGGAGGGGGTAGAAAGGGGTAGAGGGGAAGTGAACGTGGCGCTGCGCAATAGCGGAGGTTCGGGGAGTGCATGCAACGCGTGCCTATCGTCGTTTCTTGGTATTTCCATCCACTTTTATTCTTTACTATAATAGCATCCGACATGAGAATGCCGTTCGTGACCGGCAAACGAGACTCTCTATATGCTCGCGCTTGGTCGGACGTGCTCGTTTTTCCTCTCGTTTCGCTTTTCCGGGACGTCCGCAGCTCCGCGTACGTGCAACCGGCTTTAATTAAAAATGAGCGGCACTTTTTCTCATATTACGTCAACGGGGTAAATGTTATTGTTTCATTTCTGATTGTTACTTCGCCGACTGTCTTCATATGAATTGTTCGTGCGTAATCGTATTTCTATTCGAATGAATGAGATAATCAGAAAAATATGATCAACGTCACGTCAAATCTTATTATCTTCGTGCAAACGATAATTATATAAAACTTGAATAAAAAAGCGAATAATTTTAGTTGAGACATTTTCTTTTCGAATAAAAAGACAGATTTTTAATGATTATTTCATAAAATTGTTTGGTGGATAAGAAAAAAATGTATTTTCGACAACTTTATTGGCACAAACCAAAGAGTAAAGAACAAATAGTTTCCTCTTTACATTGGTAAAAAGAAAGATACGCGAGTCGAATAAAATTTAACGTGTATATTTTCCCGAGAACGTCATCATAAACATAATAATAAACGCATTGCCGAGTGAATAAACACAGAAGAGCGGGATCTTCCAACTTAATCTGCCACTTGAGTCAATTTACATCGCCATTTACGTTAGATACTTAGGTCCGCGAAGTACATCGTCCGACAACTACCTCTCCGAAGAGGAGCGCGCCACTCATTAAGGCGCAAAACTAAACGTCGGTATAATTTCCGACTCCGGTTACAAGCGCAGCAGCGGGGTCGTTACCGCCGCGAATTAGAGTCGCGTTACAAAGCCGACGTAGCAAACTCCACTCGGCGAACGACGTCGTTGCGCGTTTCCCGAACGGAACATTGGCCGAAAACGATACCGAGTCGGGAGAACGAAAGGACGTCTGTCCAGAGAGAGATAAGAGAGAGCCACCCTCTCGTCTGTTTCTTCATATCGCGAGGGTACTTCTGGATCGTTTACAAGACCTCTTTTATCGCGACGAGAGCAATTCCGAGAGAGAGAGAGAGAGAGGGGGGGGAGAGAAAAAGAATGTCGAAGAAAAAATGGTCGTTTTGGAAAAATGTCAGTAAATTATTTTCCCTGCGATCTAAAAATAAAATCTGATATATTTATGACCGTATACATTTTACGTCCGCGTCGGTATCGCGTCGCGAAATATCCACGTGGACGCGCATCGTTTTTAAATTCGAAACGAACGCGAACGATACACGATTACGGATTAAACTTTTACCTATCCTGCGCATTCCGTGTCTCTTCCGCAGCTAGAGAGCTGGGATCTGTCCGTGTAACAGTTTATAAGGTTTGTACGGTAACTTTATACGGTTTTTATACCAGCAACGAGACGAAACGGCCACTGCCAAAGCGGATTCGAGCGAAACATAGATGCTCACGCGAGAACGAAATGCCTATCGGTCAAAATGCAATTTCGCGTGTAAAAANAAAAAAAAAAAAAAAAAACAAGTCGCGCGACGGCAATTCTCCGTGAATTTTTACAACTGTTTTAATTTACATCCTAAATAGTTGTATTAAAAAGCAGATTGAATCGTGCTTGGTCGCGATGCGCGTTAGTATTCAGCGACAATCGGCCGACTGCGCGCAGTAGATTCCACACCCGTGTAACACTGAATGTGAAAGTCGAGCGAAGACTCGAGTACACGGACTGAAATAGAAGAATAGAAAAAGAAAAAAATGAGAACGTGAGGGGAAAAAAAACGAATAATCGCGTAACAGTTAACATGGAGAGGCGTGATACGCTTAGAGCGTTGCCGCGCCGCCGCAGCGGGCGGTACTTGTCGTTTTTCATTCGGATAGCAGGATACGCAAATAAAAGGAACGGTGCGTGCCGTGGTTTCGTTATTCCACCCTTCTCCCGTATCAGTGATGCACGCTCGAATAAGCTCGTACCCGTGAAGGAAATTCTTCGTTTCGTCGAATCTCGATACTTACGAGAACGTAGCTCGAGCGAGAAACCTAATTATGCGAGTTCCGAAACCGATTGTCGTGCGTGAGGAAAACAAGTGGAAAAAGCCGACCATTCGTCAGACCATTCGATGCAGCCATTCGTTCAATATTCGATAAATCCCAATCGACTCGACAGTTAAACGCNTTTTTTTTTTTTTTTTTTTTTTATCGATCATCTTCATTCACTGTAATAATAAAGTTCCTTAAAGTGATTAACGTACGTGAAACAAGTGAAAAAAAATTGAACTAGATATATTTTTTCGAATATTGAGCAAATCGAATTTATCTCTTCTATATTCTTCAATCAATCATTTCGGTTCACTGTAAGATACGTCGCGATGCCAATTTTTTATTTTTTTTTAATATCCAACAGCAACTAAAGTTTTGCAAATATATGTATAATGTTTTGACACACGTCGACCTTTCGATTCTTACTCCGAATATCATGACATTAAAAGTGAAATATTTAATTTTCGATCATCATTGTATAACGACCTTTCTTTCAATCGGCTATATGTATTTGTTAATTTTTCGCATGTACAAATTTCCAATAACTACGCTGCGATGTGTATATTTTTCGTTCGAAAATCTAACCAGCGAAATATAAACAGAAAAACGAAAAAGAGAATACGGAAAGTCACTTTCGTTCGTTTGGCATGGCGCAAATTAGTATGCAGCGCGATTCGCCGACAAGAAAGAGGATTTTACGTGACGATTTATAAAAAGTTAACGCACTGTGTGTGCTATCGAGTGCGGGACGCACGACGATGACAACGATTCGTTAACGTTCCATGTGTGAGACCACGCGAAAAATTTTCTCCTCGCATTTATTCAGCTTTTAACGTTTGCCCAAATTATATTTTCATCACTGATATTGAAGACAACAAGAACTCTTATTACATTTAATTACAGATAATTTTATTAAATCAAAAAACTTTAATTACCTTATGAGAATTATTATCTCTTATATTCGCATATTCAATTTTGCTAAATCATAAAATATATCGTAATCACGTAATCGTAAAAACGAAACTGTACTTTGCATAAAAATCGAAGAATCTTAAGATTTTGTATAAATAACTTTGGATATTCCGAACATGATGCAACGTGTACGATTAAAAGAGACAACTTATTGTTACATGTCCCTAATGGATGGTTAATAATAGCGGAATTAATGACGAATAATCGAGCGGTTATCGTTTAATGATATTCAGTTCCGTACAATATTCGCATAATAATTATGCGCACACGCAGGTAATGGAAACCGAGTGCAGGCAGTCCCCTCAGCCTAATTTCAACGATTAAATCAATGACCACGACGCCAGGCATTGATACGCGCAATCTGCATTTTCCGCTCGTGCATTACATCTCGCTCGAACGGAATTCGCCAGTTTGATGAATTAAACGAACATTGAACATCAAGCCATCTGGCATACGCACACAACAGACCATCTTTGTCGACGACGGACTTTCGATCGACTATACTTCTCTCGTATGTAAATATGTACTTAAAAGGCTGTTTAGTTGTTTAGTTGGAGTCTCGACAATATGACGATTACGATGTTATCGTATTTATCACTATACTATGATTCATTTTGTACGACATGTCTGTGTATGTATTCGTGCGTGCGTGCGTGCGGGCGTGTATGCAGGTGTAATCTCGATCGTTGCGGTGACGGTAAATACGGTATTAAAAATCAAGGGAAGTAACGTTGAAATTTAGTGTGTAACGTTAGGCGTCATAAATGAACTATACCGAGCGCGACGAAGAAGCAACACGTCGTGATGCGCCGCACCGTAATTACATTGCGTGTTACGTGAAATACCGCAGGTAATTCGGTAAATCGAACGGCGATGCGACTTAAATGCAAATGCTACTGACGTCGGCATACCACATGCGCACACCATGTGTGTCACACGTGAGACACGTGGTAATGTATTGTTGCTGTAACATTTGCATTCTAATCAATGTAAGGAAGACGAAAAACTTGTCGCTTCTCAAATCGAACGGTGAATTTGTATGTAAGCGAGGTGATTTTCGTCTTATATGCTCCCGTGTCTAGATCAGCGGCGGATCTAGAAGACTCTCAACGGCCCGACCGTCGAGATAGAAAAGATTTCTAAAACTTTATTATATAATTAACATTTTCATTTTTTGCACAGTCTCAGCCAAGCATAATGCGTGAATTAGTCATCAAAAATATTGAAAAAAAAGTGAACTTGCATTGAAATCGCGGAGGAAGAAAGAGAGAGAGAGAGAGAGAGAAAGAGAAACTCTGGATCCGCCAGTGGATGAAAGAGTATGCCTGTGCTAATTACATTCATAAATCTCACACGAAATTGTATGACGCGGCCACGGAAGATGGCTACGTGCCAGATCGGATAGCTTTAACGTAATCTTAAAATATTCCATGTTCCAATGTGTGCGCGAATGTACGTACGTATGTATGAACAGAATCGAGCGAGTGATCACTTTTCCGATATTCGATTTGCCGCTCCATACCCCCGCTCTCATTAACCTTTAGCAGGCCAGACGTGAATGGAAGTGAGTTGTTTTTTAATGATCTACAATGGTGTTGTCGCGTGATAATTACGACGCTCACTCTTTTTCTCTTTTTTCCTCTATTTCTCTCTCTCTCTCTCTCTTTTCTTGCATCCTTTTTCTATATTCCCGTGCATGTCTGCTCGGCATGAAAATCGCATACGGATAAACTTTGCAAAACATCAAACTGCCTCCAAAAATTCCTGATAGCGTGAATGCACACGATGCATCCGCAATACTCGAGCATTCGCCTCCTTCGAGTGACCACTTCTGATACAATCGTCAAAGTCTCGATATCGAATCGAACAACTTTTGTTAGCATTTACGTCAACCTGATTTCGAGACAACTGCGATCCAAGAGCCAAAGCTGGATATTAACTAAATACTATTCTGATAAATTAATACCGGTAAAAAAAATTGCAAATTTCTCGTTGAAGAGATATCAAGTCATTATGTAAATTTTAGACAATTTAAGATATTAAATTATTGAATGATATTTCTGAAACAATGAAATTTATTGCGCTTTTCATTGTAACTCAGAAAATCATTTTTAGCATTTAATTGATATTTGACTTTTGCTCTTGACATAGATCTATTATAGATGAAAGAGTTATGTGGATCTTCTTACGGAGAAAAAGGAACCAACCGACAATCCCTATCGGATTAATTAACAATAAAGATACTGTCGACTGATTCCTTCCTGAGTAATGCGCGCACATGTTCGTGCAACACAATATTCTGATACGCTATCGTTGAAGATATCAACAATCACACATGCGAGACTAGAATAATTCATAAAACTTTACACATTGTAAATATGTCAATATCCAAGACAAGATCTTCCGGACAGGATGCCGGCGTCCAAGCGTGATCAATCCGGTCTGACCGAGAAAAGCTTCGTCTGGACTTACCGATCTCTCTCGCGGAAAGGAGACAGGATCGAAATTATAGCTGTGAATATGTAAGTAAGCGGAAAAAAAAGAAAAACATAAGGCACGAAAGTGCAATTTGTCTCGCATCTCGGGGGAAACCGATCGGAAAGATGGCGAGAAAAAGCGGGGAAACTTTAAGACTCTCTCTTTTCTAAATCATCTTTCAGAGATAGAGGACAAAAAGAAAGAGAGAGAGAGAGAGATAGAATACATCTAAAATACGTTACACGTTGTAAAAAAAGAAAAGGAGCCACCGCCGTGCGAATCACAGAAAAGGCTATACAGAAAAGGAGATAGGGAATGAAGAGAGAAATAAAGATAGGTGAAGTTGAATCAAAGCGAACTCGCAAGTGTATAAGAAGGCGCGCGAATGGAATTGCTCGTGGAAGTTTCGAAAAAACTTGGCATTCCATTCGCGATCCCAACCACGCGGAAATTCTCCTCAAGGTCGCACTTCTCCATCTCTCGGCGAATCCCCCTGGTGCGAGAGGGATAATATCGGAAGAACTTGGAATCATTGGCTGATATCGGGCGTCGTCGCACGATCAGTAGCGCGAAGAAATGCGGTGCGATTCGATTTGCGATTTAATCTGATGCAATGGCAGGCGGCAGGCAGGTACGGCTGGAGAAAGAGAAAAATACTTTCTCTCGCGACGGATAGTTGGTTATGCGGATTTGAATTTTAGATGCGATCGCGCAGAGTTCCGTTCGTATCTGTTAATTGTGAGAAACGATCGCGCGAATGTATGTGAAATTAATAATCGAGTGTCGAACGATGAACGGTCCCGACAAAGTGCACGTGTGATAATGAATGACGTACAATTTCAATAAAAATTCTGACGGTCGCCACACACGCGAAATGATAGGCATAAAATACTTTCCGAAAACAGATATTGGAAACTGATTTGAATTTCATTATATAATATATTGCCCTGTTAATTAATCGTTCAAATTTTAATATTTGCTCTATTTAAATCTTATTTTATACATTTTAAAGAATGAAGATTTTAAGATAACTTTTACAACATTTTAAATATTGTATATTTGTTAATTATATTTGTTCTGCTCAAAACTAAATTAATATTATATTTAATAATTAAACAATAGCGCATAATTTCATACAAGAACATTTTAATATTATATTAATGCTTTTAATATAATGATACATAATTTAATTCTATAAATTATAAAGGATAATTTGTATCATTTAATTTCAGCTCATGTCAGACAAGTAAAGGATAGAAAATTTGAATATCGAAATTAAGAATTATCAAAAATTTTATATTTCCAATAAAGTCCGAGATAGATCAAGCACAGATCGGATCGAGCACCGCATATCGGAACACTGCCAGTTCCGTGTTGGACGTTACTAATAAGTGGCCGTGTAAATATTATCGAATTACTTCGATCCACTCGTGCGAGAGTAGTTAATTAAATTAAATAAGAGACAAGAGTGATAAAATGTGTCGCGACAATGATGTTCAATGATGAAAAAAAAAAGAGAAAAAAAATGGTGCCGTTTACACCCACGCGTACATACACACGCATATACTCACACACGCATATGCAGACAACAGACAGACAACACGCAGAACGTATTCGCTCGAGCGCGCGAGCGTAAATCCCTCTATTAACGCGGGATACGAGAAAACTATAAAAGAGATCATCCTCGCATTCATCGATCGAATTTATGTTTCCTCGGACACGTCGCGTTGTACGCGGCGGTGTAATAAGTTTCTATCCGTTTTACATTTCTAACTCGTTGTGTTGCGTTCACATCGTACCATTTATAGATAGGCTAATATACCTAATAAGTGTTTCGTCTAGCCTACGATGTATATTGTATCTATAATCAGAAATAAATTATCGACAGAAATAAATTATCGACAGTTTTAATGTTGCAACATCGCATCGCTGCAAATTCATCTCACCCTACACAACGTAAGTATAAATTATTATTTTTGTGTCAGCTTAGTTTATGTCAGATTTAATTTTATGTCACAACGTGGTACATTGATGTACGTTAAAATAAAAATTACTAACAGTATAGAGAATTAGTTTCCTATCGTAAATACGAAAGAAAATATAAAAACTAATTTTCCATCAATAAAAAATTTCATCTTTTTTTCTTGCAATTTGTATCAACGTCGATGGAAAGTTTATCAAAACATAGATTTCATTAGCAATCGAAAATAAATGGAAGATAATGAAGTGAAGAATAAAAAAATAATGCTTCGTGTATTTATAGATACATGAGATATCAGAAAGAGAGAGATTTACTTTTTTTTACTTCTCTGATTTAATTTTAAAATACACATATGTATAATAAAACATCGAGAGTTTGAATTGCTTGTAAACAATTGAGCATTTGATCGTTGGTAAAATAATAATAATCTTACAATGTGAATATTATCCAATCTCCGTGAAAGAATGGCAGACAACGAGTAAGGTCAGATTCGACGAATAATCGGGCGTCGATAATTATAGTACAGTTAAAATTGACGATACGAGGTCCTGACCATCGCTAACCATCGTTGGCACCCACTCGAGGCACCCCCATCTCGCGCGCGAGGGAGAGCGACACCGATGAAGGATAAACGTTAGACACGCAAGACACGAATTTGCATGGACGATGCATTATCTCTACACGTGTAATGTGACATCCCTATCGCGCGATTACCGAAGGGAAAGCCCGCTCGCAATTAGACCTCCTGCGGTTTGGCCTAAGCTGATCTCAGACGATTATCTATTCCGCTTTGCTCTGTCGAGTCCCACTAAACCTTTCAATTTATTCCAGGACCGCTAATTTGTTATAGTGTCGCACGTGTGTATAGCGTGTGTAATCGCGCGTAATGCAACACACTATCAAAGCCGCGCTGCGAAAACTTTGCCGGTTAAAGTAATATAGAACTAATATAGAAAGGTCCGGACAAGGCGTTCCGCTTTACATATTCGTAATCTCTAGTACTATCGAAATCTCGCGACAAAATATTTTTGCATTTATCTTTGTTATTTTGAGCGAGCTATCAATCTCTTTGAATATTTNTTTTTTTTTTTTTTTTTTTTTTTTAATCAGTATTCACATAAACCTTAGGTAGGGAGACATCAAAGTCTAAATTTTTTAACGTCTGCGTAAAATATATTTCTTGCAAGAAAGAGGTGAAAAATGTTCCATATTAAAATTTCGTATCCCGGATTTGACTGCAGAGAGGAAAGCCATTAAAATAAATGATCGTACTTCGCCAGATGTCGCGACACCGAAATACGTCTCTTCGAGACAACCGCGATTCCACATTCAGACAGCATCCCGCTATGAAAAGTAGCAATGAAGATGCATTGCGACAAACTTGCAGGAATGTGGCGCGTGTGCGGCGTATACAAATGTCGCGACCAACGCCCCACTCGGAAACTCTGGGCGATTATTGTACGAGCGTGCTTGTATCATGACTTGCACAAAATCTGTGGTGTCAAATTTTGGAGAGAGGGGCGCTTAATTCATATTTTTGTATGACAACAAAAATGTAAAAATATCAAATCATTACGGCGTGAATAAAACGGAAGAATATTCCGTGACCCAAGTTTCACACAGCTAATGGATAACAAAACCTTCTTCAACTTATTCTAAGTAGATTTTAATTAAACTGGATTTTAATTTACAGTTTAGTTACTGGGTTATTTAATATCGGATAGTGAAAAATTGAGAAAGAAGATGCTATGCAATCAGAATTTTCTTCAAGAAAAAAATCGGCTTCGAGTTAATCAAAGAATGTTATAACGTGGAATAATTATGGCGCATAATTATGAATTACAGATTCATCAACAAGAAAATTACGTAATCTGTTTCAGCGAAGAATATATAATGAAAGCATGCAAATAAACAAGCGGATTTAACAAACGGATAACTATAGAAATCGTCGTACATACGAGATAAACGAAGGAAAGTCAATTACGCAAATAATTTTATAAGAATTTTGAAAACGCTACATATTAATTTAAGTCTATTATTGATAAATTATAATTCATTTAAAGCTTTCCATAAATTTCATAAATGTAAAATTGATAAGAATTTTTCATAATCTCTATACACCAACTCTCCAATTTAAATTCACTTGTTCATCAACTCTTTACATCGCGTCGTCGACTAAAACATTAAAACTGAACAATTACAAATATACACTATGACAACAGAGAAAAAATAAAATGCAGCTGTTGCTTTATGCACTCCTTGACCTGTCGTTGCCTTTTATAAGGGAAAAAAAAGATACATCGGTGATGTCAGGACTTAATCAACACGGATCAAGTTGAAAATGGAATTGATTGTACAACGACACATATTTGCTACCCATCGATAAAATATTCGCAAGTAGACCTCTGCGTGTGCTGTCGTTTATTCAGGTATCGGTAGGCGGACGGATAAGGGGTGAGCCTGGCGCAGCGCGCGCTTTCTGTGGTATTGATTACAGCCTCCTATCCAGGTGCACAAGCAGGGTCAAATCTGCCCCTCTCTCTCTTCACCACCGTCACCTCCTCCTCCTCCTCCTCATCCTCCTCATCCACCCCTTCTGCCGGCAGCTCTTCGTCCCTTTTCCTGGTCTCCCTTTCTCCATTCCCTCTCATACCTAACCCTCTCTCGCTCTATCTTTCTCTCCCTTTCTCTTCAGCGACCCGATCTCTCCTTCGTTACCAACTTCTATCTCATTTCCACTCCCTCCCCCAATCTCTCCCGCTCCTTCTCATGCTACTCTCTCTCCCTCTCTCTCTCTCCCTCTCTCGTCTCTCTTCGCTTCGGTCCCCTCGCTCTGACACGCTGCCCCATCTGCGCGCGTATCGAGTGCAAAAGGGAAAGAGAAAAATATGTACATCGACACGCCGTTATATAGTCACTCTCGTATCGGGCAGATTTAGACGCATTCATTCGTATGTAATCGCAGATAGATTCCAGAGAGCATGTGTTTTGCACGCGACTCGTCATCGAAATAGAAACTGTGACGAGCGAACGAAAGAATGTCCATCGCGCGTATTTTCGCGCGCACTCGTCAGGCGGAAGAAAAAAAATATGATGATGATGCTCAAACAAAAACGACGCTTAATATTAAAAGTTCTATTAGATAACTCTAATCAGCAAAAGTAAGTATGTTTCAACTATGAAGCAAATTATTTCAAATTTATTGTTATATTGATTTCACCATCCCGTTTTATCATCTTTTCACATTGGCATGTACATTTTTTGGCTGACAAGGCCGAGGAAGAAACAATGTGGAGCGAAGAAGTACAATTTCCGACGACCCGGCTGTTTATCTTTCGACTTGCACATACGTTCGCGTTCATTTGTACATACATATCGTATATACGTCGTAGCGTACATAACATCCCTCTTGGAACCTTCGATATAGAATCGATCTTCGAGCCTAGACTGCCATCGGTCGATTCATCCTCATTACGTCGTCGTCGGTATCGGCTGAATTTTCGCGGCATCGATCGTCGCCAGCTAGTGTGCCTGCTTACCTGCCAGCCAGCCAGCTAGCCAGCCAAGCTGCACCAACCAAGCGAACGCAAACGAGCGAGCGAGCGAGCGAGCAGCGAGCGCAGCCATGCAACCTCGAGAGAGTGCATCGAGCCATCCCCAGCGCGGACTATCGCCCCAACAGCAACAACAGTCTCTCGCCTAGCCGAGCTGCTGAAGAAAGGTCCGGAGTTTTCCCCGGGAATTCCCGCGACTCGCTCACTACCCTCGCCGTAATTAGATCGCGCCTGCCTTTTTCTCGACGGAGGCAAAAGAAACGAGTCCTCCTCCCCGGACTCGTTACGACCTAACCCACGAGGAGAGCGAGGCTATACACGTCATGACGGCGATCTATATCGGTCGATTTTTCACTCGTTAGAACGCTTTTGCTCTCAAACTTGTCGTCGGTGCCTCGTAATACGTTTATGTTAATGCGGAAGTCCGTTTTCTCTCTCTCTCTCTCCCCCTCTCTCCCTCTCTCATAGCTGCCGCTGTTGCGGCGCGGGACGACGAATGGAAATCGAAGGGCGGACCTCGAGGTGTAGCGCCGGTATATTTACCGGGCAAATGCAATGCGCATTTCGGTGAATTATCGACGTGGACTGTGCTCTCGGTTAATCCTGGGAAAGTATGCTGCAGCTCTTCATAGAATTCACGCACGTCTTCGAATCAACGTGAATCTTTGATACACATCGTTACAGTAAAGTAAAAATTCGATATTCTGTACACAAGTGCCCTGAGTGAAATCTAGCGTCTCAAATATTTACGTGTTTGCCAATTGAATAATAATTTTAAAAGGGAGGACCTACCTGCGGACCTACCTTGCGCGATCGCGATTTTTCAACGCGAAATTGCGCGTTGGCGCACACCAACGTCACCGTTATTACGCAATGAGAATGCGTGTCGGCTTAATTAATGTATGGGCTAACATTGTAACACTATTGTGACTGTAAACAGATGTACTCGATCGGTGCGCGCGGTCTAGGCCTGAAAAATACGATCGCGCACTCGCCACGACCGCCTACGGATCGATATGACCAGCTGGCGAGCCGTTATTAAGAACTGACATTACCGGTCGCAATTTACCGTGGCCAACCTCGAATGACTCCCAAACCAGCGCTTGTATAATGCGGGAGCCCACGGAACGAATATATTTCCGCAGTTCGCGATGGCGATGTGACGAATTATATTTCGCGAATAGAAATTGTTACGATTCTCCAGAGATCTTGGTAAGTGTATGGGCGCGTATCTCCTCACCGCGCATTTAGCGTTAAGCGTGATTATTTGATTCTCGTTGCAATTAATTTTAGTGACATCTTCGCCGACAAGTCAAATCGTAAGTCAAGACTGTCGAGAGTGACATCTTTCATCTATAAATATTGTACATATACAATAAGAATTATATTATAGATATGTAGATGTGTGTAGCAATAAAATAACATAAGGATCATTGGTGCTGATCTTTGCTAATGACTTTCGCTTTATCTCGCTCTATATTGAAGATACATACTTTGATCTAATTATAGGATTTTAATAAATCTTGTGTTGAAAAATCACGATTGTTTCTCTCCGCAAGATTCTTTTTTGAATTATTATTCAATAGAAAAACATATAAATATTCGAGATTTTACCGTACAGAATATCAAATAGTAATTCGTTATTATTTGAGTGCAAGTTAGTCCGAGTACTAATCGCTCCTGCAAGATGCTTATGTTAATAAGGAAACCAATTCAATTGAACTTTTCTTCGTTGATACGAGAAATTCGAAGAGAGTTCGGCGATCGCTTTTAATCTTAGAATCTTATTTTTATTGCTTTAATTAATTTTTATTAAATATATTCAAGATTGTTAGAATATGACAGGAATATAAAATCACACGATTAAAAATTTGTTACTGCTATAAAGGAATGCACGCATCGAATATTGCAAATGATGAAAGAAATATCTCGCTAAATATGGAAATAAATCTAAGCGTGAATTTATAAAATGGATAATGTGATATTTCATATAATCATTACTAAAATAGAATAGAATAGAATAATTTTTTTCAAACTGTTGAGAGTGAGTGACGTAAATTATAGGTAAATGGTTATATAATTAATTGGAATGCAATTTTAGATAATCATTTATATTCCTATAAATGACGGAGTAATTGAAACAAATTTGTCGTACCATTTAATTGATTGAATTAATTAATTAATTAATTAATTAAACGCTGAAAGGCAAGGAAAAGATGGAATCGTTCCATTAGTTACATTTCTCGAATCGTAATCCGCGACAAAGGAGCGATGTATGTGACTGGAACAAATTAAACAGCGGCAGATAAAACGTTGCATCTTCTTTTTTGCACGATCAGAACAGTCGATACAAGTAGACGTTACATGTTGGGCGAACTATTTTTATTGAACTTCACAGCCCAAGCGTTTCGAATGGGCTTTTAATCGCTTGGCAGAGTGTGTGGGGAACGTATAATTAATTTTCAGAAGTTCCATCACGAAGTTTCGGCTCACGTTTCTAATTAAACCGAAGCCGAACGAAAGTATTTGAATTAGTTTTCTAAAAAGCCATTTTTTTACTGCAACCGCACGCGTCCGAAAGTCGCCGTTACTCGCGTGAAAATACACGAGATACTTTGCACATGAGATAATATTGCGCTATGGTTTCGCCAGTGGTTTACCTAATAGAACAATAATGAATGATATCGCATACCTTGATAATGCGATATTCGAAAACACATATAATGGATATCGTGCAGCATATTCCAAAAATCTAACACTATTGTAATCTTGTAATCGTGATATCACATAATCAGTTAATAATTTTAGATCATTTATGACTTTGTATATAGTGTACCTATCGTATATCATTTATAATTTTAACATATGTTCGTTGCCGAAATGATTTACATATGAATTTATACACGTGTATCACACGTAACACTTAAAAAGTTCCTGTTTTTTTTTTGTTTTTGGAGAAAAACCCATTTCCGTGAATTCTCTTTAAATCCAATTATCAACATTTTATTTGTCGCTTTGCATATAGGTAAAGGATTAGTAATATTTTAATGAGATACACATTATTATACTGGAAAAGAGATCTTGTACGTATATGGCTCAAGAAGAAAGTTTTTTTTTTTAGGTCGTCATCTCTTCAAACCAGATTCTCAATATTCATGCATATGACTAACTATTGCGCGGCAAAATGACCACCTCTGCATCAAATCAATTTTTTTCTCGTATTTTAATCCTGAATTATCGTTACATTATGTAACTTGGAGATATAATATGAGACAGCATACACAATGGAAATAATTTATTAGAGTTAAAACCTACGGTAAAACAAAGGATAAGAAAATTATTTCACAATAGTAAGGATTAATATCTTTCTGTGCGCAACCGTAGTACCAGGTTGGATTTGTTAGAATTAAATTCAGGCACATACGTTGAGAGAATCAATAAACGCGCCGCGTTCAAATAACGGTTGTCTAAACCCAGTTGTCTAAAAGTCCCGAAGAGATTTATACACAGGCAGGGGGGTTTACGTGGGTTTCGGCCTACCTCGAGCGAGATTCATATATTCACGATCCAGGGCTAAACCGGCATTTTAAACGCGCGGAAAAAGCCGAACGTGTGCCGCAAACAATCGATAAAAACGTTTATACTTCGAAACGGTTACGAGTCTCGGGAGCCCTATTTTTCGCATTACGAAAATCCCCATCGGAATATAAGATGTGGTCGTGCCGCGTCATAAAAGGAAACGTGATGTGTGCTCGAATGCCGTTAATGACGCATAGCATTCTCGAAAATTACGTCTCGAAGCCGTGGTCGCGAGCGGAAAAGATTTAATAACGGGCCATTAATCTTACTTAAGCGGCAGCGAGATAAGCGGCTGTATCAAATGACAAATTTTTGGCGATGACAAAAACCTTTCCCTCCTAATCCTCAATTCGGATCATAAGCAGCGCCACTTTGTGTGCTCATTCAACATTTAATTGCAACGAGGCCGCGAGATTGCGACGTTGGAAGCAACGTAGAAATGAAGACAGATTTTTAGTATTCTCTATAGGTCTATACAAAAGATCTATACATGAAGAATGGAAATAGAAAATATTGACATAAATTGTACAAAAGTTTATGTTTTTTATAATATTTGAAACTTTACTTGAGCATAAATATATTCTTAGTGCATTTGCACTAACAACTTTATCGTATTGTCTAAATGATGAATGTGCAGTTCGCTTTATCTACGTAATTTTGTATATTCGCTAAAAATTATATACGATACCCGATAATGATTGAATAATAAATAAAATTTTGTTATTAGCAGAGACATAAACTAAAGCTTGCAATATTTAATGTTTTTTAGAAGAATTGAAATGATCAGCTGTCCATTAATCTCGCGCCAACAATGGGGCGACGAGATTTATCTCACTAGCGATATATACAACGGCATCACAGCGCGCGTAACGCGTGCGCTTAGATTCCGTCTGCACTTTAATGCACGTCTGCTTTTCACGAAGGCCGTCGCGGTACGTACGTGTTTGCGCGTCTTCTTCTTCCTGCTTCTCGAGTTCGTCTTTTTATCCGCGAGTCGTTCGCCCCGAGCGACCCACTTTTGAAACGGACCGTATCGCGTGAGAATGGGACGTCGTCTTGAAGGAAAGATATATTTCGTTATTATGAAAATAGCCGATCTTCAAAGGGTAAGATCGCTCCAGCCGTTTCTGGGGCGGACGGACGGACGGATGGTAGAAACACGAGCGGACGAATTTCTGCGTATCTTCCTTCAGAGCACACTCAAAACCAAATGCATGATTTATGTGATCCAAATCGTTAAAGAGGAAAAAAACCACGGTATCATTAAAAATGAATGAAAATATTCCGTGTGTAGTTGCAGCCAACACGAGTAAAAGGATTGCCCAAGTGCCGAGATAATTATATAAAGATACCAATCAGATATAACACTTCAATCATGTTTCAGCTATTTTTTAGCTATATCAAAAAATACGAATTAAAAAAGAAACTGCTCTTATTTTCAGAATAAAATACTCCTACAATTAAATCTAAAAGAATTGACTACAAATTTTTATTCACTAAGTAGATTCAAAAATATTTTTCAAAGATTGAGGAAAACTCGCTGAAAGAAAATAATAATCAATTGTTCTAGAAACGTGAAGATCAAAACATTTTTTTTCTACTTAAAATCGCAAAATTGCATCAAATATTCTGTAATAATGACATAATGAAATATATTTTTCTTTCAAGAATATACAGCTGAATTTTTCCCAAGTAGTTGTATATTTTAAAACACGCTCATATTATGACATATTTATTAAACATTTAAAATTAACTTTGAAAGGATTTATTTTTTAATATTAATTAATTTTACTAGCATATCCGTTAATTACGATCAAACATAAATAGGGAGATACGCAAAATTTCTATACAAACAGAAAGAATTACTACTTAATAAAACATATACATTTTCCTATGCTCACTGATTGAGTGTACTTTACTTTCCACAAAGTTCGAATATACATAACGTATACTTCGAAATTTGCAGGAAAACACGCAAATGTATATTTAGTATTTTTCTGCGTTATTTCCGTAACATACTTTATGCATGTTATTAAAATGCCATTAGCGTTTGCATATTGTATATGTTTTCGTATAAAATTAATCTGTAGCTTGTATACGGGTCTTTATTCTGATTTAATCACATATATTATATAGAACTGTTCGCGCAAAGCCTAGGAAAGGGAAAACGTAAACCATAGAATTTAATCCACGTACACATACTTGCGTGTGCGCGCGTATGCATGCAAACGCAGACACGCGATTACTCAGAAAATATACTTCCGTAAAAAAGAATCAGCTGGCTGATTTTCGCAAACCAATTAACATCAAACGACCATGTTTGTCGACGTTGAATTACACAGAAAGAAACTTCTCCGCCATTCGAAAGTACTAATTAAACTGTGGGGTACACTTTAATGCTTAGCGGTGATTTTGTTTTTTGTTCTTAGACCGCAACCCGTCCTCACGATGTCTCGCATTAAATACTGGGCAGTTTGCGTGCGACCATTTTAAAATTTACCTTTAATTTCGCGTGGGAACACGCGTTTGTCTCTCGGCAATAAGAAATAGCATGCGTAATGTAACTTCGTGATAGTACACTGCAAGGTAATGACATATCTCTTCTTTCTGTTCATTTATTCTTTAAATCTTTATAAAATCTAACGAAAAAAAATTTATTTAATAACAGGTAAAGATAAATCAAAATCTATAACTATTAACAAAGAGAATGTATCCGCTTTATTAATAATGATGTTAAGAAATAATATTACATTCCATATCAATTCCATAACATCGATTTGATACTCAAAATTTGTTTAGTTAATTTTTTCTTTAAGAAAGTTAATCAAAATCTGATATTTTTCACAATTTTTCAATTTGCAACGCGTGGATATTTCATATAAACTTTTACTTCAAAAATCTAAATTCTAAGACTGTAAGAAATCTTTTCTTCCAAAAGATCTCTTTTTTTCTGCTCATGATGTAGACTCGCTATTCATTTACTTCTCCTGAGTCAACGAGAAGTCTCTCGTATAACAGCGTCGTATAACAGGTCGAGTGATTTCACGCTTCTTCAACTACGAACGGGACGCGAGGATAAATTAACACGATGTAAAAAGATATTACAGAAAACGCAATGAAAAAATATGACAGCCAAAAAAACGACGTCGAAAATTTCGCCAGAATGCAAGTGCGAAAATATAATAGTTCCGTTATATTTGGTGAGATAATATAGAAACGGTCCAAAAAGCGATTTCGCCAGGGGAAATTTTCGCGTACATCCACGAATCATTCGTATGTTTCACGATCCTTGCATGCGAGATTATTCTCTTGACGAATCAAATTTTTGACACCACAAAAATAGGAAAACTTTATAGTGTTCGATTGAATACGTGTCCTGTAATACTTATTCCAAATCATACGTTACGGTAGATATATTTAAAGTTATTATTTTACATCCGATTCTTTCAACGCGCACCAATTTTATAAAATATTTATTATTTATTATTTTTTGTTGGACATTTTTATTTCATTATCTATATAATATACAGTAAATATTTGTAGCAAATTCAACAGAATAAAGTGACGCAAAAATCTCGGACTTCTCTGTATGTTCAAAAATTTAGAGAAATCAGAATTTTATGATATATAATTGATATATTTGTGAAACAGTAATATCGAATCAAATATTACTAGCGAAGCATTTAGAGAAATTAAATGTTAATGAACATAACGGACTCTTTCTTTCTCTCTCTCTCTCTCTCTCTCTCTCTCTCTCTCTCTCTCTCTCTCTCTTTCTATATATGTATACACATATATATACATAGATATAAATCGGAATGACTCAAAATAGGGATCGGAGATCGTTGATATTGACACGACATTTCAGTAACTCTCACTAATTACTACCTATCAAAGAGGGGAGAAGGGTGAGGAATCTCGTTAAAGCCACAAAGTCGACCAATGCGAATGCTAGTGTGAAATGGGCAGGTTGTCAAAGCATGGAAAAAAGAGGCGAGAGAGAGAGAGAGAGAGAGAGAGAGAGAGAGAGCCAAACGTTTCCTCGTAATTATAAAAGCAAAGTGGAACCGACACGCTCGCGTGACAGTTTTATCTTTCAGCCTCTTCATCGTTTATATATCAATTTTAGTCTGTTCGAAAATAGGTTTGGTTATTACTAGTAAAAATAATACAGTTGGCAGAAGTGAAAATTACTGGCGTTGCGTTTCGTTTCTTCTACCAGTAAAACCAGTAAACGATCCCAAATAGTTCGAAACATCATAAATATTTTCAGATTTAAAATTGCAGACATTTTAACGTTATCGCAAGTTTGTAGTAACATTGCAAAAATCTTTTGTAAGTTCCATACAATATTACAATGTTTCAATGTAAGGTTTAGGCAATATTTCTTTAATCTTTCAATGCTGGATTATGAGTTATGATTTTAGCCTTCACTTTTTATAACAAATGTTATATTAATGATTAATATTATTAAAATATGAATTATTATAATAAAGCGATATGCATTATGAGCACGATTATACACTTTTTTGGTACTTGTATAATATATTCTAGATTTGTTTAAAATAGTCCGTTACATCAGAAAAATAATTGTTAGATTTAAAAGTACGTGTAATTTGTTTTTTATGTGTCAAAAGTTTAAAATAATGGAGACATTTGTACAAACCAAAAGTGTCTATTTACAGCAACAAATGTAGAATATATTATACAAATACAAAAGTGTACAATCGTGCTCATAATAATATTACTTTATTATAATAATCTATATTTTAATAATATCAATCATCAATACATTTGTTTTAAAAAGCGAAGGTTAGAATCATACCAACCCATACAATACTGAAAGATTGCAGGAACACATTGCATAAACTGTACAGTAAACATTATTGTAAGATTGCATGGAAGCTGCGAAAGATTTCTGCAATGTTACAAGCTTGTGATAACATTGAAATGTTCACAATTTTTAACCTGAAAATAATTTTGAACCATTTGGGATCATACCGTTTTAGTGGTTTTACTGGTAGAAGAAATTAAACGCAAAATCCCAATAATTTTCATTTCTGCCAATTGTATTACTTTTACTGGCAATAACCAAATTTATTTTCAAACAGAGGGATAATTGAATAATAATAGCTGCTCTATTTAAATTGCTCAATTAATTTACTCACTCAGTTGTTCCTGTTACCACTGCTGCTGCTATATTTCCTTTCCTGTTGATTCTGAAAATATAATAAAAATGAATTATTTATAAAGAATGTTCGTAATAATTATTTACAGAATAACACATAAATATTGTATATTATATTTTATAAATTTTATCAAACGAAGATAGAAGTTAATAAATTAAAGTTCATGTGTTTCAAAAATAATTAGTTAAAGTTAAAAATTAAATTATTTAAAATTAACTAAGTTAAGTTAAAAATTATTAACTTTATTGTTTAACTTTTAATTTTTTAATTGCCCAACCCTACAAATGTCGAGAGACCCCTGTTTACGAGGAGAGTGGGAGGCGACCGAGACGGTGTGGCGCCTGACTTTGCGCGGTCAACAACCCCGTCGGCCGACAGCGTGCACGTGCGCCTCCGAGGAGAGTGGGGAGGCGGCCCAGACGGAGCGCAGAGTGGGGGCGTGACGCGCCTACCTTACGGGACCGTGCGCGGTCAACAACCCGAATAGGGGCATTAACCGACGGCGCGCACGTGCGCTTCGAATAATGCGGAGTCTCTTTCGCTGTTAATAATATATTTTAATAACATTAATCATTAATATATTTGTTTTAAAAAGTGAAGATTAAAATCATATCAACCCATACAGTATTGAAAGATTACAGAAACATTGCATAAATCTTACATTTAAACATTGTAAGATTGCATGGAAACTGCGAAAAATTTCTACAATGTTACAAACTTGCGGTAACGTTGAAATGTTCGCAATTTTAAAGCTGAAATTGATTTTTCTGACGTTTCGGACCGTTTGGGATCATTTCAATCGTCTATTGGTTTTACTGGTAGAAGAAACAAAATGCAATGCCAATAATTTTCACTTGTGCCAAGTGCATTACTTTTACTGGCAGTAATCAAGGCTTATTTTCGAACAAAAGGCGTATATCAATTTGTGATTCAAAGCCTACAATGATCACATATACACAAAAAAAAGAACAACTTTTTTTCATAGCTCCCCTTTTTTCTCTCTCCTATTTTTTGGCAACGTGTCAACTGGGTACATCAAATCTAGTTGAGTGATATAATGAACGAAATAAAAAATGGATGATAGATCGATTTGAACGTAAATACCTTGTGTTTTCCTCCTTATTAGCTATTATGATATGAATGCCGCGGGATAACAGCGCATATTGATCAATACTCGTAACTACATGACGGAACGTTAAATTTTTCGAAAATATGTCTTCGAGATCGATCATTAGTAAGACCATTAAAAATTTGAAATTTCATATCTCTGTTACTGTGAATATGCTTAATGTACATTATATTAGAACAAATTGCTTTTCTACTTTTGCATATCAAAATGTTTCCTGTATAATTTTCAAGCGAATGAGTGCACCTGAATAGGTCACTTAAATAAGTCAACTCTCAATTTTATCATCGGAAAATCATTGAATTTAGATTGACCTGCTTTACTCAATAGCTTCAATTATTCCGCTTTATCCAATTTACTTCTTTGGATAGACATTTTTTTTGAGAGGATAAAATAAATTCTCAAAAAGTACATAATTCATAAAGAAAATGCAGCGGCGCAAGAGAGACTAGAAAATTATCCTATTTTTATATAGAAAATATCCTATTTTTATGTAGAACCTTGATGTAATTAATTAAATTCTTCAAAGAGTTATTAAATGCAAAAAGTGAGAATCCGAAGATACGAAATGCTAAATTTATATCTTAAATACAGAAATTGATAATAATTTTTCTATTTCAGTCAGAATCGATTTGGGTCACAATTTATTTTCGATAAAACTTTTAAGGGGTGCTATCTAGAATTCTCAAGAAAATGTAGAAACTAAACTCTTTCTCCCCCNCCTCTCTCTCTCTCTCTCTCTCTCTCTCTCTCGGAAAGAGTCGAAAGTCTATCAATTATCAAAATTCGAAAAAGTAGATGTCTTCATAGAAAATCAGCGAGAAGACTGTGTCTAAATATACTTAAGGATTAATCGCGGCCGTTTAAATCGAAAGGAAACGACTTCCCAATGTAAATCTAAATACTTAGCGAGTTTTCAACCGGAACGTTGAAGACTACGGCAAAGAGAAGAGTAGCGTCTCCCTTGGGGTGTTTCTGATGCTGTATATTTTACGCGGTTAGAGTTTCGTGTTGAAGCTGGGTTAAGCTGAACCCTGACCTGTACTCTGACTAAGCCAGAGTTCGTTTCGACGCCAGTATGCTTGTCGACTGAAATATTCACCGTTCGTCCGTTTCACCTCTCTCTTTCCATCTCTTCTCCACCTCCCCATTCCCTCTCTTTCTCCTCCACGATCACCCTCATCCTCTACGACCTATTCCCGTACTCTTCTTTACATGTGAACCTCTATCCAAAATGTAGTTTCGCGACATGCACATACATGTATTAGACGTCACTAATTCTTTGAACAATAAAGAGAAAGAGAACAACGAAAAAGACAACGCATAGTTGTAAAAAAAACGCAAAAAGATGTGTTGATTGATTATAAATTGAGAAAAATTGTATCGTTACTGATTTCATATATAATATTATATATATATATATATATATATAGCTAGCAATTTTCTAAATAATACCACTCATAATTTTTGTAAATATTGTAAAAAGTGAAACTTTTAATGTGATATTTATTTATGCTCTGCTCTTTTTATGGAAAAATTAATCTGAGAGTTGGAAATATTAAATATAGATAGTTTAATCACAGATTAATTATCATGATTTCAGAACGATAAACTTCTTTAGTCTAATTTTTTTCATATATAGATATTCATATTATAAAGATAACGTACAACTAGAAATTCCCAAGTTCGATATAAAGCCAAAATACTCGATACTATACCAACCCGAGAAGCACACGTAACAGACGTTATATCAATCCATTATCAAAATGTCGCGGAATCGATATAACGTTAGTATGAGATAGCTAAGGTTCTCTCTCTCTATCTCATGGTTCAAAGCGACAAGCAGTTTCGTGAAAGTTATGGTATGGACGTGACGGCTGAAATATTTGATTTTTATTGTGGTGATTTACGTGTGTAGCGGAATGAAATGCACTATCATGCGTTCCGGCAATTCTCACGAGTTTGTAAACCGCTCGTTGATGGGACGCACCATAAACATATCAATTGCAGCTAACACTCTGTTTATTCTACCGAAATGGCTGGCCTACTCTAGATTTGAAATGTTTAAAATATAATAAAATCGAGAAGAGTACAGAGAGTACGAAAACGCAAAAAATATACCTATCTCCGAATGAAGGATCGAACGTCGTATTAAATAAGATTATACCAAACTCGTCGTAACTTTGCTATCCTTTTGACGTGCTCTCTCATAATTGATACAGAACCGTAAGTTTGTGCCTGGAAACCGTAACTTTTCGCGTTGAGCGTATTAAGCGTGACGTGCCTTTTTCTCGCCAAAATGTAGCAAACATTCGAGGTAAATAGCGAGTCTGCAAAATGCCATGCGCGTGCACACACCGAGTGATTTCATGAAAAGCCTAAATTTGCACGCGAAAAATAATCCGCAACGATATGAGACGCGAGAAACATTTAATTTTTTTCCATCGAAAATATTTAATTTTTCCTGGCACAGCAAAATTTACTTAAAATGAAATATCGCATGCGTATGCGACCGTATATATGACGCGTGATGCACTCGCGAATAAGTAATCCTATGGTTGGTGCATAACAGACGCAAAAAAGGGACGTGAGAGCGTGGAAAGAGAAAAGGTAGAACGAAGCGAGCGAAACGTAGAGATAAAATTGAAGGAAAACGAAGGATTGGGATTATGCAGAACGCGGTCGTGAAAAAGAAGGGAAGACAGAAAGAGAGAGAGAGAGAGAGAAATGCTAATCTTTCGACTCGTCAGCCATTGCATTCACTGATTAATCCCAGTGAATACTCCGATACTTTAAACGCATCGCGTATAGCCTTCCTGCATTCTCATAAAAAATGTAAGCAATGCAATGAACTAGGTATGAACAAAAAAAAAGAGATTAATGGATACCGATGTGCTTGCGGCGAAACAAACGATAAAGATATTGTATGTGAAACGGCGAAATTGAACATTTTATAGAGCCAATTATTTTTGTTCCAAAAAAGCATATTGATTCGATCGACAGAAAATTAATAATAAAAATTAATATGCATTTCCATATATGTTACCATTTTTATATGTATATACTTTTTAAAATGAATCTTAGATTACATTCGCACTAACCTCGTAAAATTCGTACAATTTACGACACATATTTCAGATTTTTTAAAATTTCGAGACACCGGGGAGTAACTTGACAAGACTTGCTCTCGAGATATATAAATCTATGCCGCTTTGGAGGAATACGTTCTTCCGTCAAAGTATATCATAATCGCAGGTGCATAAATTCACTTGGACTAAATATACTCAAATGCAGCTGAGTGCCTCGTTACAATATTAGAATGCACGTGATGCACGTGAACACCGATCTATCTGCGTTACGCCTGAACGGTGAACGATCGATTTTACGTCCAGCTAGCTGATTTCGACTATCATCAAATCCGATAATCCTATCCATTGACGAGCCATTACGCGGAACATGTCTTTGCCATGGGCAATTATTTGAATGAAATCGCATAGAAACGCACACCCAAATGAAAGTGGGATAATTAACGGATTCAATTTAATCCCCCGATAAATGTTTCACTTCGGAAAAACATCATTACATCAATATACAAGGGTGAAATCATAATTTAAGATACTATCGAAACTATCGAATAGCAGCAGAAAAATTGTTGAGAAGAGATTCCGATTCAATTGGTATTATTCGAACAATTTCACGCGTCGTTTAACGGTGGACTGACGCATTGAGTTACAACAGCTCGAAACGTCGCTTACAGCTTCTGTCTTTGCGGTTGGCTTCGATATGTCGCGCGTCCTATACCATTGCGATTGACGAACGACCGCAACAGCGTCGCCACAATCACTAAATGCAAAACCGATGGGTGCTCCGTCCTCGTCCCGTCTCGTCTCGTCTCGTCTAGTCGTCTCGTCCCGTCCCGCGGAATTCGGCTCCCTCGCGTTTCTACCGGCTAATCCGTTTTGGCGTGCAAATTGCAGCCGACGCGACGCGACGCGACGCGACGCGCCACGCCACGCCACACAGGCGTGTAACACGTCGCGATTCTTCTCGAAACCTCGACGTAAATGGAGCACATAAGTTTCGTAAAGTGACGCGAAGACGACTTGAAGACGAGATAACGACGGACTCGGTGTGCAGGTAGATAGGCAGACACGTATACTCGAAAAATACGGCTAAGCCGCTGCATTAACTCGATGATGATAAATCGCATTACAATGATGCGGTTAAAATTACACGTCGTCAAATATTCCTCAGAATGATTTTCACTTCGTATGTTACAGTTTATTAGAAAAGAAATTACTTTGATATGTGTTATCCAAGAGTTCAGAGGTATTTCAGTATTTAATATGTAAATATAATAATATTTAAACAATTATATGTTTAATATTTGTATTTACTATTTGACATAATCCATTTTTAATATTTATTGTATAACATATCTTTTAATATCTACATATTAAATATATGAATATGAATATATGAATTTAATATGTAAATATTAAATAAAAGTACTAAAAAATTCATTTTTTTCTTACAATAAAAGCAATGCATTTGCTGTTACACATCATATTATAGATATAATAATGTGTATCATATTCATCAACAATAATTTATACCCAGTTTGTATTATCGTTTTATCACTCTTTTTGAGAGAAAAAGATCCTCATTTTAACCGAAAACACATCACAAGTAATCGAAACGCGCACTCGACTAAAAATTTCAAGTGGAATAACCAGGTGGACAATCAAACCGTTCATCCTTCGGCATAGGTCAAGAGATCTGTCGTCATCGTCGTTGTCGTCATACCGAGTTGCTATCGGCGCAGTAGCCGTCGCGAAAGTTCTTCAGGGACGGAAGGAAACGAGCGGTCGAGAGACGAATCCAAAGTCGCTCCTGAAGAGGAACGAGCCTCAAGGGGTATTCCAGAATATTTGACAACATGTTTCCCTAGACGGTCGTCTGAGAGGAATCTTGCCAAGATACATACGTACGTGCATATGTGTACATACGTCTTAGGATTTCCCACCATCTGGCCAAGAGAGTTTGCTCCGTAGCATAAATATCGCACTTTTCTCATCGCACAAGTAGAATTACGATACATACTTCTGACATTCTTTATTGTTATTATAAATAAGAGGGAAGAATCTTTTTTTTCCTCTAAGTGAATCAAAATGATCTAATTGTGTTACACGGACAAATAATTCGAATAATTCGAACAAAGAAAAAATGCAATTGTGTTGAGCTACGATGTACTAGACAACGATGAAATGATGAAAGTTTTCAAAACAATGAGTTGAAAATTTACAAATGTATCATAGACGTTGCGTAGTGGCTGACAAATTTAGACGATCCTTATGTCACGCAAATCGTTTCTATTTGCCGAAAGCACAACACATTTTTCACGAAATGCGCCTTTCGTGCGTCAGCGAATTCTCCCACGTTTCGCGAAACATACCAACGTCCAGCGAGAGTTCTAATATCTCTACTGGTTTTCATTTGTGTTACAACTTTTCGCAAAAAGAGATACTTTTGTTGGGCGAAAACTTGAGGAAAAAGCAAAATATATTAATGACTCGACTACGTCATCGATCTTACTTCAATAGACACATGCTGCTGAACGTTATCATCGTTAATGAATCGTAAAGCTCGGCGAAACTAAAGTGAAATGTAAATCAGAAAGTGCACGTATATATAGTCAAATGAGACGTTAATATTCTTTGATATCATTAACGCCACAGTAACGCCATATAATAACTACTGTGTTAAGCTAACTGGATGACAGGCACTACCCTGCTCACCGGGACGCTTTTGCTGTGCCAATCTAATGTCCTTGAAGCACGATAAGCATGCTCGTACTGTTTAGGGCCACGAAATAACTTGAACTGCGCGAGAGCAAAGATATAAATGCCGGAACACCGTCTAAAGCACAATTAGCGAAGTTGGGACGGGAGCGGAGCGCATCCGAAGTTGAGCCGGGTGTTCTAAGGACTTAGCCGTTTCACCGTCCGAAATAATGGCTGCAATGACATACATAGCTGCATGAGATACGCGCCGAGTGCATGAAAATTCATCGACGAGCCGTGCGACTGCGATGCAATGCGAGAAACGTGAAACTATGATGTGCGGAAAACGCACCAAGTAAAATCACTTTTTTTTTCTACGCGTAAACCAACGTTGAGCTTTCCTCGCGAGAATCTTGCCGTAATGCGAAACGACCGTGGCTGCTTGATGCAATGCATTTCATTACAGCGCGAGATTTAGTTAGCGTTTCTTGATAAGGGATTCTTTTTCTACTGTAGAGCGCTTAGAAAAAAAGCTGTTAAAAAAATAGTTTTTGTTTTATCATTTTCGGAGTCTACAACAATGTTCTATTGTACCGAAAAGATTATCTCATTCAAGACAATATATTGACACTAACAAACCATTATCTTGACATAAATCGGATCGCTCGGTGATGTTAATGTGCTCAAGGCACGATGTAAAAGTATGATTTAAAAATGCGCTTAATGAGGGACTTAATGAGCGCGACTCGAGGAAACGTGTTCAACTAGGCGCATTTTTAATTCGATATTTTTATATTTGTTTCATACCGCGTAATGCATGTAATGCACATAAAAAATTCGGTTGTTATCACGAGTTATGCACATTGTACGCGCGATGAATCTTACATACGACAGCCCGGAGTTGGAAGTGCTACCGTATTATTCAACGAGAAGAGACACTTCCTTATAATAAGGTATATTCCAGAACTGTCAAACCAAATGCAAAATTTCAAATTATGTCAAATTATGTCACATTTTCAATAATCGCGTTGTCCGAGTGGCAAAATCTCGACGAAACGACAAACGCGATAATTTCTAAATTTCGTACTTGTGTTGTAAAGAGACAAATAACTTGAAATAAATTAACTTAAATGAAATTGTTGGAGACGCGATGTAGTTGAGAGTCGAACATATTGAGGGGATTAATTCATTTTGCTTGAAGTTGTCATTAGCGCAGAGTTAATGTCAAATTTCGCGTTTCGTACAAGTCCCGCGAACTCGAGTTATCAACCCAACTCCCAAAGTCGCTCGCCCGAATTTCCATTCTGTGCATTAAAGATATCAGGAAATTGTCGTGTCTTTATCCAACTAAATATGTCAACCAATAGGATGCAATATTCTAAATGGTATCTGTTGTTACATTTCTTGCACTCGCCTAAACTTTTGACAATATCTTTCAATAGAGTATTCTTTAAAATTATCGAATAATCAAGTCTACTATTCCAATTTACTTGTTCTTTATATTTGATACCTATCTTCCTGTTTATAAACTATAATCCCATTATTATTAAACTATCGCGAAGCTTTTACTTTTTATACTTCCATTTAATTATAATTTAAGATATCGTTAAATTTAGTAATTTGATCGTACATATTGATTAATTTTCTCACAGAATAGACAGATGTCTATTCTGAGAGAAAGATAAAAGATGCTTGCATAAAGCAATTTAACGATTTTGCCCTCGTTAAAAAATCAGGTTCATTAAACAAATTACATATTAATCATAATAAATTTTGTCGATGCAATTACTTTAATAACTAGTTGACTATAAAAATAGTAACATACTCGTAAATATAGTTTATTGAACTTGTGATATCTGTTTGAATGAATTTTGTTCAATCTATTTTTATCAGTGCGGCGCTATCAAGAATACATCTCAGCGTCTCAGTTTCTAAAATATCACCGATTTTATCGTGTGTAAATGATCCTTATTCACAGAGCTGCAATCAACTTGAAGCGAAACCACGTTTCTTTTACGCAACGGTACCGGCAACACCGACTGCGCTCTGAATTCAAATCATAAAGTTCGTAAGAGACGACCGTCTGTAACTGTCGAGCAAACGATTGCTCGTGAACCGCGTGCGCAACGGCGCTCAATTTGGAGATTGGTGTCCATTGGAATTGGAAATGAAATTTCGTAGACGTACAAATGGGGGCGAGCACAGGGTTGCAACACGTTACGGCGGTAAAGCGCGAGAAATGTACCGTGCGCGCCATCGATTTTGCGACTACCGATTTATGTTTACGGATCTGCCTTCGGTACACAGCTGTAAACGACGCAACGTGAGGCAAGAAGAAACTCGTATATCTCACCTCATTGTCATCGTCGCCGTATAAATGTCCATCCGGACTAACGGATACGCGCGCGCTACAAAAAGAAATGTTTCATTTTAAGATATTAAAATGTTTTATTTCTCTCTCCGTTTTTTTTACATTTAAAAATGTTTTAGTTTTAAACGTTTTAGCGTTTTAAATCTAAACAAAACTGTTAAAAATTAAAACATTTTTAAGTATTCAAAAAGTGGAAACAGAACTAAAACATTTTAATATCTTAATAAATTAAATACTTCCATTTCGAGTGTAATCTTAATAAATAGCATTAAATTAAGCGCAAATGGTGTCAATTAGGACAGATTAGAGTTCGAATGATTACAGAAAGATATTATTTTATTTAGACACTACGTATATTAACATTTCTTTAAGAAATAATAATTTTCCATTATTTTTATAAAGTGTTGTATTAATAATAAGCATATCAAGATCTCTTTTTTTTATTTCAAAAAGAAGACATATTTAATGGCTTCTGCATTACTTTAGACGTCTACTTTATGAATTTTGTGAAGAGATCGTGCAAAAGTTTTTCTTCTCTTTCTCTTTCTCTTGTTGCGAAATTATAGATGTTGATACTACGCTGGGAGCGTGGAACATAGACCCAAGTAGAAACTCTCAGGACAACCTTACAGTTAAATGTCACGGTTCGCGAGCGAATATAGCCAAGTTTAATCAGGGTAAAGTGTGCGGCGAAAAGTCGTCAACTTCCGGTATTTCGCCATGATTTACCTATCCTCTAAGCAATAAAAAGCCTCGCTACCCGTTTCCCCGACTGCATAGCTGGTATATGATGCATAGTGTTAATAACGTTCATCATCTCTTTCTTACTCACTACTTATTCTCCCTTCTTCCTTCGCCCTCGCTCCCGTTCGCCAAACTTCCTCTGCGCCACTTTTTCCTTCGTACCATCCGCGTTTTCTCCATTTCTTCGATCTCGTTTTTTCTCCGGTAGCCTCTTCTCTCGATTAAGATTGGAGCATATACTGCATTTTGAGAAAAATACAAATATATAAATGCACTCTAAATTGCTGAGAATCTATACTTAAAAGTAAAATCTCTTCGTTTAAGATATTTTAAAATATACAATGAGGGAAAAAAAATTGTTTTTAAATAAAAAAAATACATGTTCTTAAAATCACATATTTTGATGCAAGTATTTATTTGTTTAATTTAAGTAAAAATATTCATTTTTAAGTAAATATAGACATATTACGTTAAGTACGCGTAATTTTTGTATTTTCACATTTTTTACATTTAAATAATAATTTTATAAATAAGCTAATATTAAACCTAATTAAATTGTTTAGATTAAAAAATCTGATTATAAAATTTTGAATATAAAAATAGTCTAGCAGCAAATATTTTCTAGAACTATAAGAAAGAATTGCTCGATTAAAAATTATTTTATTTTATTTACATAAATATTTCAATTAAAAAATTTTTAATTTGATTGCAAATGAATAAACTATTAGGACCTACACCGAGTAAATAATTTTTTTATGTCAAGAAAAATTTTAGATATTTTTTCTCTCAGTGTATAGATTTCTTATAAGAATCTAGAATATGTAGGCGGTGATCCGAAAGCTTTCAGTCAGCTTTATTCATTTACTTTTTTTGATACTACCATGCTTTGGATAAGTTTTTCTCTTCTAAATAATTATTGAATTAATTTAAAGCGCTACATCTTGGTATAATATCTGAATTATTTTACGAAATAATATTCTTTTATTTCCTTATACTTCTTTTATCTATTTTACATATTTCGATACTGAAAAGCTTGGAATCAATATTTAAAAACGAACACTGTCTTCCGACCATAATCAAATTTATCGTCGACAGCTATCGCCGTACGCTCTAATAAAAGAAATGTCAATATCTAAAATGTTATTTTAGTTATTAAGTTATATCCAATATCTATGTGCACAAAAAGAATTGAGATGAAAACTGATCGAAGCAGAAACGAAAAGCAGAGATGTCTGCTGGCTACTAAACGGAAGCGCCATCGGCACGTCCGAACGAATCGATTCCAGAGAAAATCACGCGCGATCGACACAAAATTGCACTAACACGCTTTTCTCATTGGCTGGATATTTAGAATTTCTCGTATTACCAAAAGCTAGTCCATAAGGGCAACCGATAAATTAACGACGTATAATATCGCGCATTATGTCGCTATAAAGATAATTGCGGTCGACAATGCGAATGCAAGTATAATGAAATTTACACGAACCGGGGCAAACGGTATTAATGGTACAAATGATATTGTTACATTATCCGATACATGTTTAAGCGGAGCTCGTTCTCATGGCAAAATATCACAGTGACGTTGTATACGCGCGTATACAACAGAGTTATTGAGAGTACGCCGTGTTATACGTTTCCAAAGACTGCCTGCCATTGCGAACCGTTTAATCCTTCGAAATGAATAGCCTCGCATTTAAAACATTACCGTGCGTACTAATAAACTAGGTCGCGCGATCCTCATATTCTTGTTTTTGTCAATTTATAATTAATCACCTCCAATAATTAATCGCGCAATTGATGACACGCGCGGAAAATGTATCCACGCGATACGCGACCCATCTTTTCTAAAAATCCTAACAGATAAAGCGAAATATACAATTTATTATTATTAATTATTTTTTACGTAATACAGAAAAATGACGTTCAGAATATACATTTTTTAAAATGTTTAATTTTCGATAGAACAGAAGGATGAAAAATTATTTTTAAAAATAATTTTCTTCTCATGACGCATATGATATTTTTGAGAAATGTGAGTCGAATGTCGGTGCTTGCGCTATCTCACAAAGAAACGCATTCGCATTCGCGAATAAACGGAAGTACGAGCGGACATCCGCGGGCGATCGAGATGCAGGTTTACACGTTAAATTTACACGCACTCGGC